>PPHD01007813.1:0-22545 GCA_002909625.1 Bambusicola thoracicus
TCTTTCTCTCTTTCTCTCTTTCTCTCTCTCTCTCGATGGCTTTTTTGATACAGGTGAAACCACATTTAGTTCCTGCATATACGTGGGTCAGGTGGATGTAGGGAGAGCTATAGATGTGTCAGCTGCACCTCACTGTGTGCCTTATTGCCTAACAGCTTCCTTGAAGCACAGTAGTACTTGTTCTGTTGTATGGTGGAGGCGTGTAAAGACAGACACATACCTGCTGCTTTGTCTCATTGAAACCGTCTGCAATAGCTGATTGCGGCTGACCTCATTATGGCCTTCCAATATGTAAAGGGAGTTTATAAACAGGATGACAATCAACGTTTTATGCGGGCAGAGAGAGATGGGACGAGGGGAAATGGTTTTAAACTGAAGGAGGGGAGATTGAGATTAGATGTCAGAGGGAAGTTTTTCGCTGAGAGAGTGGTGAGTGAGGTGCTGGAACAGGTTGTCCAGAGAGGCTGTGGATGCCCCGTCCCTGGAGGTGTTTAAGGCCAGGCTGGATGGGGCCCTGGGCAGTCTCATCTAGTACCTGATCTAGTGGCTCGCAACCATGTACTTGATGACCTTTGAAGTCCCTTCCAACCCAAGTTGTTCTATGATATTTGTTAGTTTCAAAGCCTAAAGTGATCCTTAAGCGCCCACAGTCTTTGTGCTCCATTTCTGAGAGGATTGGAGTCCCACCTGCATCACAGCTCTGGTGATGTAAAATAAGCAGTCCTGGGAGTAAGGCAGTGTGCTGGTGAGCGTGTGCCGTGTGGAACAGTTCTCTCTTACAGTAGATAGAGACAAAGAAGTCAAGGAAAGCATCAGCTCTGTTCAGAGCACCACTTAAATAGTAGCGATGGATTCAGTGTAAGCTCTTCTGTGAACACTTGAGCGGAAGAAATCTGGTCATCTTTGGCTGGCTGTGACCTCTGGCTGGAGGTTTTCCTGTGGGCAGGAGAGCAGCAGCACGATTCTTTCTCTGGGATTTCACTGGCATCCAATAGGATACGCAGCCCGTCCCTCTGGGGAGGCACTGCTCTGTGTGCTGCAGCCTGCTCTCATGAAACTTTCAACGACCCAAATGCCTGCTCTCTCTTCTCTCAGATGTGCTTGAAATTGGCTGATGGGCTGAGAAGGTGTCAGTGCAGTCAGACAGACAGACGTCCATATGTGCATACGCACATCCGTCAGGCTCCTGCCCGCACAAAGCGATTGCCTAAATCTGATTTCCTTTAAGAAACCCGATTGTGAAAAGGGAAGCGGAGGAAAGTCAGACAAGATAGCCTCCTGTTCAGTTACAGTAGGTGTTTGCCCAGCTGCTTGCAGTGCTGTGCCCGGTCCTGCTACAGGGCGGCTGGGAGACCACTGTTGTTTGCGAGAGGATGAGATCATAGGGAGTAACGAAAGGGAAGAGAACTGAGATGAGCTCCTGGGGAGGGGGACTTAAAAGGGACTTAGCAGAATCTTCAAGACAGAAAACGGTGAAGTTGCTCAGGGTGTGTTCCTCTTGTCTGACCTCATTTGACTTGCGCACACTCAAATCAGGATTTCATCAGCAGGTTACCGATTCTAGTAAAATTTTAGATTCTGCGATACTCTGTGCTGTTTCAGACTTCTTATTTTCCTTAAGATTGACTTAAGCATGGAGCTGCAGAGGCTTGTATGAGCTGTGTGTGATGTTCTTAATTGTATTCAGGTCTATGTGCATAACGTGGTGTTTTGAGAAACATAGAAAGTCTACCATCTTGGGCCAGTGCTGTTCTGCCACAGCTAAGGCACTGCAGGTTGTCAGGCACACCAGGGCTTTGTGACGTGTCTTGCTTCCAGGGTGATGGCCTACGTTCCTTCTACACAGAAGATCACACAAGCCACACATGTGTAGTGTATTTCACCCATTAACCATGTGTGAGTATTTTACTATATGGGGGCTGCCTGCTTGCTGGGAGTATTATCAGTATATTGATATTTTGTATGGAGTTGTCTATTTGCTCTTCTAGCAACGCAGCAAGTGTTTCCTGTGGCTACCAGTGACAGGTGCTGGGGCTTAGATGGAGTGAAACTAAGAGTAGAGGCAGTAATAGCTGTAATTGTGGGAGGAAATAGCAATGAAGGTTTGAATAAAGTTAAAAGTATTCTTGTTACCTGAGGTGGTGGGAAAGTAAATCGTGGCTTGCCCCTTTCTTTTGGTCTGTGTCTTTATCACTTGCAGTCAGGGTTGTCTTACCTGAGTGGTGATCTCCAGCAATGAACCTCTCATAGACAGAATTCGGTTTTGCAGTTAAGCCATCCTTAAAATGTAGATGCGGATGCAGAAAACAGAATGGCCCCTGGCTCTGTGTTGGCTAAAGCCGGGTGTAGTTACTGTGGTAAGTGAGGTCATTCAGCAGCTGCCATCAAGGTGGGTGCTTCGCAACACCGTGTTAGAAAAGTGTAGGAACACCATTTATCCTGATCAGAGCCACTCCTGTTCCAATTATAGGGAGAAGGGGCTCATGGATGCAGCAGACCACCAGGAGTTATGTGGAAGGTGAGTCCACCCTGTGCGAACGCATGCACTTCACAGCACAGGAGTGTGGGTGAGTTCGGTATTTATACAAATGGTTGTCCACGAAGCATGCAGTTTTTGAAATAACTAATCCTTTGTCCTGTAGTCTCCTCCGCTCTGCTGTCACTGTTTGCCTGACAGCCTGGGGGCAGGTAGTGCTTATAGCCTAGAAAGGAGGAAAGCCTGCCCGGTTGGTTCAGTAAGCTTGCTCCTGGCTTCTGGTGTACCAGTGGGACGGTGCATGTATGTGCTTTAGGACGTGGTCTCTGTGGCTTTTGAGAGAGGTGTGACTGCTCATCTCAGCCTCCGACCACCCCGTTCTCATCCTCCCTCCTCTTACTGGTGTTTCAGCCATCGGCTGCACCTGGTGAGAACCTGGAAAGCGTAACCGTGGATTTAGCATTATAATAGAAATACATGACGTGTACTAGTCTTTCAGTTCTTGAAACATGACTTTCGCTTTAGATCTGTGAAATAAGAACACGAGTTTCTTTGTCTGTGGCTTTGCAACTTGGCAGTGGTTTATGCGGCTCGTTGATGGATGTTTCATCTTGCCTGTGATAAAACTTGTCTTTCCGTTTAGCAGAGCTAACGCGAGCTAGATTTTTTTTTTTTTTTAGAGCTGCTTGGAAACATATTGTACTTTCCAGTCATTATATTTAATACTCGAGCATATTAAAAGCACTTAAGTTTAGTTTTGCACTTCTTCCGTTATTCCTCTGAAAGAAAGCAAAGATGATAAGAAAAACAAAATACAAAAGGAGCCATTTGTATTTTTTTTATTTCATTTTTATACTCCCTCTGCTGGCTGTTTCAATTACGAGTACCTGTACTCACACTTGGTTGCTACGTCCGCTTTTCCTTTACTGCTTTACCCAACGAGCAGCCACTCGTGTTGATTTGGCTCGGTAGTGAAGATACAAAACAACTTGTGGTTGCGCAATGAAGACGGGCTATTTGCAGGAATTAAGAACTCGACAACTGTTCCATGGTGCGACATTTTCATTTTTGTTGAATCCTGCGTTGATTTGAACCCTAAAAAGGACTGATTTTTGTTCACGCATGGGCTGCATTTTCAGCAGCGCGTAGATCAGGGGAGTAGCGATTCACGTGTTGTTCTCAATTATTCGGTTGTACGTCCCATTTGCTGTAACAGCTGCTGCAAAGTTTAAATGATTTGCAATGTTTTCGTGATGCTGAGAAGTGCGCTGGTTTTAGCACACTGCTGTACAGCAATATCCATCGAAAATGTTGCCTGCACTCAGAAACTGTAATTCCTGAGAACTTAAGAGACCAGGCGCAAAGATTGCTGTCTCACATTGAAACTAACCCATTGCATTTCCCGTGTGTGTCAGGCACGGTAACAGTTGTTCGTTGTTTCCTTTTAATACTTGTGAAGACCCAGACTTTACCGTGCGATGTCCTGACTCGCGCTGGTACCCGGCTCCGTGCTGGCAGAGCTCGGAGAGTGCCACCTACTGACTGACAGCTCCTTCCAGCGCTTTGTTCTCCAGTCTGCAGGCTGTTGCAGCTCAGCCTTACTTATCTTGCGGGATGTGGCAAGTTGATGTGGTTAGATGTGGCAACTGTTAAATCAAGTTAAATCAAGCCTCAGCTTTCACCTCTTCCTTTAAATGGCCATTTTTGTGGTTGTTTTTTTTTTTTTCTTCCCATTTTTCCCCCCTTCTTTTTTGACTCAAGCAGGGTTTTTGTTCCCCTTGTTCTGATCCTTTCTTTTTAAAAGCTTGTGAGAAAATGACGTATTTCTGGTTTTCCATCACCGCTTCTTGTCAAGCTGTTGTAATTGGTGTGGGAGGAACCAACTTGGCTGATGCTAATAGAAGACTTTGGCTCCTGCAATGCCAGACAATGTCTTGATTGTGTTGAACGCATGAAGTAGTTCAAAAGGTAGGAATCAGAATCACAGCCATGATTTTATGAACAAAGTAACGTTCCAAAGTTCTCGTGATGTGTTTATTTTTGCAAAAGGAACGTTCTGAGTAACAAATCCTAAATTGTCGTCATAAACTGATGAATTGATCACTGCTGTTAGTACAGACAGAGGATGCTTTCTTCCAACCTAGAAGTGAGCGAATTATGTTCTTAGGGGAAAAAAGCATCTTGGCAGAGGTATGAATTACTTTTGAAAAGTGTATCATCTACATACTTACAAGGAACTCATTTCTTTGGAGTTACTTTTATCATAGAATCATAGAATCTCAAGGTTGGGAGGACCTATAAGATCACCTAGCCCAACCGTCCTCCCATTCCCATTGCTACCACCAGCCACTAAACCATATCTCATGACTCCTCATCCAGACGCCTCTTGAACACTGCCAGGGACGGCGACTCCACCACCTCCCCAGGCAGGCCATTCCAGTGCCTGACTACTCTCTGGGAGAAAGCTTTTCCTCATGTCTAATCTAAACCTCCTCTGGTACAACTTGTGGCATTTATGTGTAATTTATATGTAATTACATTTATATGTATATAAATAATTACATTTATATGTGATTTTCCTAGTGTTTGTCACCTTACAAAACTTGCTGAAGTCCCAGTCCAGAGCATCTTATAGCTGGCAGTAAGGAATAATATAACTCTTTTTTTCTTTTACTTTGCTTCTAAATGTTCTATTAGAAAACACATTGACAACAAGTTTTAATGTAGGTGAGAGTTTTAATGATAAAATGTTGGAGTCCTTTGTCACTAGTAGGCTTTTTTAAAGTAGTCCTGGCTCAAGAATAACAAGATAGAAGGCTTTTGGATATTACTCACTGTCTTCAGAAGTACTTCTACTTGTTTAAGTGGTTTCTAATTAAAATAGTAGTAAAAAATGTCACCATAGAGGCAGTGGCTTTAATCTCACCTTGAATGCTGGGACCTAAAGAAGAGACTGTCAGGATCTATGAGACCAGTTAATCCACCTCCCAGCTGGAAACTATGAAGATTTAATGCCTTCATTAGCACTTATTGATCTGATTCCTTGTTTCTGTATTATCAGCAAACTCCTGTGCAGTTGAGCTGTACTTCTCTTAACAAAGTTTATTCAGCTGTTAATAATTCCAGCATTCTTCCTTCCTCTTACCCTTCCACTTGCATTAAAAAAAAAAAAAAAATCCCCTGAAGTCATGCCAGAAATAGTTCCTAAAGGAAAGAAAAACTTTTTCATCCTAAGTTCTAATAACTTTGTACAGAAAGCTTGTGTCTCTCATTAGCCCGATTCATCTTGAAGTGTACCTCCAAAACAGCAGCCTTGTTTGGCTGCTGACAAGCATTTCTATGTCTACCTTAATAATGCAGTTTACTTTGCTTCACCCTGTGGGGAAATTTCATAATTGGTAGGAGAGATGCACCTTCCTTTGCCCGAAGTATCTTAGTAGACTTTCTCCAACACTGGAGTGTTCAGCTGGTTCAGAGAATAGGATGCTTAGTGGGACTATGGTGGCCGAGCGTGTATCCTGTTTGTTCTTTTGTACTTTGCTTCACAACCTCTTTTTTATTTCCCGATTGTGTTTGTTTCATAATGTCTTATTTACTTAAGGCTGCTGAAGCTGTGACCCTCTGTTCTAATTGTCTTCAAATGTATTCCTGTGTGCCTCTGTATTCCAGCAGCGATTTTTTTTTTTTTCCTAACACATTGCAGATAAATTTGTGAGTAATCATTCTTACACTGTTCTTTATATTTTTACTTTCGTGCATAGATAGATAGTTTGGAAACTTCTCCAGAATGGTTTCTTTTAGGGAGTGCAGCTCTGTCATCTGTGCTTTCTTTGCATCGTTTTCTTTTCCTTTCAGTTCTATCTGTATTTTCAGCTCCTTGTCCACCCATCAGCTTATTTTAGTCAATGTTTCCTTCTTGATCGCTGAATTGTGTCGCTCTTGTTCCTTCCTGCAGCCTGTCTGTGTCTTACCCTGTTGTTTTTACAATATTCTTGCTTTCCACGACTCCTTGTTTGTTTGAAGTCAGACCATCGCCATTACTCTAGTTTGGCTGTAGTTCACTTTGTATTACCTGTTGTCTTTTGTTGTTGTTTTTTTTTTTCTTCCCCATAACACTAAGTTTTACACAGCAGTTTTAAAACTCTTCCTATGTCTTCTGTATTTGCAGTGACTCATGGTATTTCCTAATCTACCACTTTCTGCCCAGCCCTAAGTGTGATGTCAATAGAGTTTTTTCTATTTTTTTTTTTTTTAAGTGAACATAGAACTGATGAAAGTTGCTGTTTGATGTAACAGGAAGCTGAACTAATCTGTTCTCAAAACAGGCACTGCCTCAGCCAGTGCACTCAGGTTTCATCCTGCCAAGCTCCCGTGTCTCGCACTTGTGAGCAAATGGCTTTTCTCTGCAAGTGCCTGGCTGTTTTGTTCCTTCACGCGTCAGTTTTCACTGGTGAGAACTCCTGGGAGAGCTGTCTTTTCATGACCCTCACCTGAAGCATAGCCCTCTGGCCTTCAGTTCATGGTCATGAATGAAAGAGGGTCTTGGGACTAGAGGTGTCCTTTTAAGAAATGCTTTAAAGAGGATGGGGAGCATGGGTGACCTGCAGTCTCAGAGAGCAGCATGCTCCCTTTGCAACGCCTGGCATAGCTCTTGTTGTGGTGAAGAATAGGATGATCTTGTGTGTCGTAGGGACATTCATTGGCTGCTTGGGAATAGGAATGTGCTTGCAGATTGACTGTTGCTTTCAAACCTTTTTTGGACTTTTGTTGGCTCTGTATGCAGCACTTACACTTTCAAGCAGAGAGAGACTGTGGGCTCCAGCTCTAGCCCTGTCCATTCTGCTTGATTTTCAGTGTGCTTCCTGGTCCAGCCTTGACCTGTGCCTAAGTGTCTGCTTGAGAGCTGGGAGGAAGCAAAGGGTGACTGCTCCCAAAAGGCAGGGGGAATAGCGCTCTTCTCTCCTGGCCTCCTGCGTGTAGAAGCATTGGCTGTGTGGACACAAGCTGCATTATGCCCCTTTATTCTGTGGTTTGAGAACAGCTCTAGCATGATTCATTTACTTGTACACAGACATTGCCATATGGACCAGCAGAGGAGTCTTTGTACTGCTTGTGGCACTAGGGCAGATCTTGTTCATATGGACCTTGTTCTTAGGACTTGGTGACTGGATCTATGGAGTCTTGAATGAAAGATGTGCCCAGTACTTTTGGGGACCATTGCTGGATGATGTGGCTTGCTGCCTGACTGCAAGTATTTAGCTTGTCTGTGCTTTTTTCAGCTTGTTATTTTGGAGGGCTTCTTAGAAGTTGTGGAAGTTTGTAAATGAGTGTATATAGGGTAAGGAGAAGATGAAGTTTGTCATTTACCAGGGATGACTGAAGAGCGTGTGTTGATAGTGTCTATCTTACGTTGAAGAAAAATGATGAAGGCGTATCCATCTATGGCAGTAGCATCAAAGGGGTAGAAACAGAAAGAAGATTGGAATGGTAATAGACGTTTAAGATTTTTATTGCTCAAAGGAATGTGATTACAAAAGAAGAAAATGTTCATCCTTATAGGGAAAGCTATGAGAGGTTTCTTTTCGAGTAGATGAAAAACTAGCTCCGTAAATATCTCTCAGCAAATCGTTGGATTTCGAAGAAGTGTTTTCAAGGATGTTTAGGATTTCACTGAAATGTAAGATTTAGGGCTTTTAAAGTATTTTTTTTTATCTTTTCTTTTAACGTCACAAATGTTTTCTTTCTGCTTAACTGTTTTTTTTCCTTCTTTTCATTAACAATATAAAGGGCGTCTGGTGAATCTTATGTATTTGGTGAATGTACTTACAGATAACCTTTTAATTTATTCCTTCATGTTCTGTGCCTTACTGTTACTTCACTGACTGGCTAAGTGCTGTTTGACAATCTCAAGACACGTCTTTTACCATTATTTTCTTAGGTCACTGAAAGTTTTACTGTTCGGTCTGGTGTTTTACTGTAAGCTTGACTTGTAATTTAATAGCTTATCTACCTTGTTCCTGTGTGAGTTCCACCCCCACTCCCCAACAGTTTATTAAAGCATAAATCTGGCTACATGCAGGAGTGCCTGTCCTTTCTCTATGTCTCGTAGCATGAGTTGTCTCGGGTGGCTCTAGCCATGACTATGCTGTGAGCATAGCTAGCATCACTGTGACTGGATACATTTGCCAATGGTAACCTTGTCTGGGACAAACCTCTATTCTTGTTGACAAGATGATGCTGAAGTTGTTACTTTGATTTGGATGCAAGACTAATGTTTTGTTTGTTTTCATTCACTGAGCTATGTGTACTTTTTTTTTTTTTATGTTGAACCGTTCTTGTAGCACTTTGCAGATTCTTGTTTTAGTAACCTTGCATTCGAATCAAAGCTCCTAGCCATTCTGCAGTGCCAAGACACGCTTCTCCCCTAGCACTTCTGAAATGGGGTTTTTGAATTTCTTGTTTGACAACAGTTCCTCTGGTGCTTATGGATTTGGAAGGAGGAATGGTAAGGAAGTTGAAATCTGCTCTTTCTATATATAACATGATGGAAACGAGAACATAAGAACAGCTGCCCAATTATATTTGGAAATATCATAAAAAAGGCTCTTATTAAAACATGAAGTGATAAGTACAAAGTGGCTTAAGCTTTGTTTAGATATAGAATCATAGAATCATTAAGGTTGGAAAAGACCTCCAAGATCATCTAGTTCAACTGTCCACCTACCACTAATATTTCCCACTAAACCATGTCCCTTAGTAAGACATCTACATGTTTCTTGAATGCCTCCAGGGACAGTGACTCTGCCGCCTTCCTGAGCAGCCCATTCCAAAGCCGGAACACTCTTTCTGAAAATAAATTTTTCCTAATACCCATCCTGAACCTCCCCTGGTGCAACTAGAGGCCATTCCCTCTAGTCCTATTGCTAGTTATGTGGGAGGAGAGGCTGACCCCCAGCTCACCCCAACTTCCTTATATAGAGATGTCCTGTCCTGTGCGTATTTCTGAAGAATGCAAATGGCATTACTCAAATACAGGACTGTCCACTAATTGGAGGTATGGCAGTAGTTGGAGATAATCTAAAATAATGACAACATCACGTTATTGATCCAAGGAGAAAGTTGCCATAGCTTCCAGTGACTTCATTTACTGTTGTGTTTATCATTTTTCATAAATGGGTTCCAGACGCTGGGAATCTAGGAATTTTGAATGAAAAGCAGAACGATGCATCATTCAGTTCAAGGCCATAAATGAAAGGAGTTTAAAGGTGCTTTTATTAAAACCACAAAGTGAGGTATTGATAAGTTTTGCTTAGACCTGCTCTTGCTGCCACGTTTCTAAGATAAAAGAGTGATTCTTGTTTTAATAAAAATTTAATAAATAACATTGTATTTGCTGAGAAAGAGCAAGATCAATTAAGACAACGGATTTTAGCACTGACAGTAAGATTTGGGAGGAAAAAAAGATGGAAGAGAAGACAGAGAAGAGAAGGTATCTTTCAAATGCTTCTAGACTGTAATTCATTGTTTTCTAGCCTTTTATCATTTTCTGTCACACAAAGTCTGTATTATAAATGCTAAAATTTGCAGCGGTTTTACTTCACCCTTTGTTATGAATTCATCTGCAGAAGCAACACAACTTCTTTCTTTTTTGTATTTACTCCTATTGTGCCGCAACCAGTGCAGTAGGTTAAGAACTGAAGTATTACACTGTGCTGAGGGAGGGCTTCTGTTCTGCAAAGGCATATTTTTCATAGATGTTTCATAACTCAAACCTGCATCTTTGCTTCAGTTGAGAAGTCTTTGTGAAGTTACTTCAGAGCTATTGAACTTCAAAGTGATAGTTATCTCTTTAGGAGGAGAGTCAGTAAAGGGCAAAAATAAGGAGAAATAGATGGGCATGTTTGAAATCATGGAAGTAATGGTGAAGTAATGTATCTTCAGTCTGTGTGTTAGTTGCTGATCCCTTCCTGCGTTGCTATTCAGAATATGCACTGTCATTTGCATGTGAAAGCGTGGGTAACAGTGGCTTCCTGTCTTTTATTGCTAGACATTACACACGTTCCTTTACTAGTGTTTGTCTTTTGGCCGTGAAGCTCTGCATGGGAAGTTTTAGTCCTTCAGTCTGATCACAGTAGTATCAGCTGATGCACATCTCAGTGAGCCTTTTGAATTCAGTTTTGGGATTTTTTTTTTTTTTTTTTTTTTTAATTTTTAGCAGTTCATTTCTATTTGATACTTGTTTGGTAATAATGCTGTACTAAAAACAATTAGCTATGCAATAATGGGTTACTTTGGGAAAACACTGTAATACAGATACTGTCATCTTAGTGCTGTAATGCTTACTTTTTTTGGAGCAGTGCATAATTTGGGTACCACCCAATCAGTACTGCTCTCCTATTTTATGTCTTCATGTTTTCAGTTATTTTGCATGGCTTATCTGTTGGAACTCTGGGAATGTGCTCATCTCTGCACCTGTGATGGAGCGGTTGAAAGTGAAGGAACTGAAAGACAAAGGCCACTAACTTCTAAAAACCAAGCAGTTCAGTGGATACTCATTATTCTGATGTCTGGATGTTCCTGGAGCTTTTTCTTCCACCTTATCTTCCTTCAACCACTTCTTTCTACCTGGCCTTTTTACCTTAAAGGAACATCTGCTGGCTTATAAGGTGGGCAGAGCTTCTGTTGTCTTTCAGCAGCCTTTCATTCATGTATCTCTCATCTTCATAGCTGCTAACTCATCAGCTACATGTATAATTGAGTCAGATTTGATTGGAAGTGATCATGAGGTCAAAATGTATTTTAAGGGGTGGATTTTGCAGTTGAAAAGCCATTAAGAGAATCGCATGTCTTGTTTCTTTTGACCTTCTAAAATGGTGCGTGTGTGTGTGTTGCATGTTTATTGGTTCTCTCAGTAGTACTGAGGTACTGCGCCACTAATGATGGCTCTAATTTCTTTGCATTCCCAAAACTATGTTTTATACACAAAGCAAGGATGCATCGTTTCATGGGGAGTGGTCAGTGCTGTTCTCGGTAGCTTCTTCCCTCTCCAGTGTAATTTACCAAGGGACTCTGCAATTGAGTCATCGTAATGGGAAGTGCATCTCAACTGATGTAATGCAGTTGTGTTTCCTGGAAACAGAACAAAATTGCAGCTCCGCTTAGTTTAATGCAAGATTTGTCATTGATTTCAGTTGCTGTGGTATTTTCTTCGGTCATTTGATCTTTTTGTTGTAGCTGAGTGTCCATGCCTGGTGATCTGATTTCCTGACATTGGTCTCTCAAAGCGGCAGTGGAAGTTTTAATTCACGAGGAGTATTTAACAAAACAAGAGGGAATTTATTCTGAAATATTTCACAAGCCAAATCTGATTTTAATAAAACTTCTAATTTCCTCCTCTGTAGATGATGCTAAGACAGGGAGTCAACTAACTGATGTAGCAGGAGAGACTAAATGCATAACACTGCATGAATTGGATAGATAAGTTCTTCAAATGGGTTAAATATCTGATATATATTACTGTTGTTAGTAATATCTTTTCTGATGGCAATGTGTTGTTTCCTTTCCTAGGCAAAACTAAAATGTGTTAAGTTGAAACAGTATGACCTTGATCCTGTCTGCTGCAGCACTGTTTAATACAAATCGCTTTACTGTATCGTGTATTAATCTCCACTACCCTACCATCAACATCCACCTTGATGTTGTGGGCCAACATAATAAAAATAGGAGGCGTTACTTTCAGTGCAGCCCTCATACTGCATGCTGTAGGGCAAGTCACCCAGTGGTAAGCATAAATCTCGCTGGAGAAAACTTCTAGAAGTGGCTTAAAAGCAGTAGGATAAAATGATTAAATGATTTTGTTATAAAAACATACTTTGTTTTGTTTAACGGCTTGAAGATATTTGTTCTGTTTACGGTCATTTCATGGCTATTCATTTTTCTAGGCCAAAGATGTTTTTGCAACTCAAATCCCATTAAAACTCTTTAAATGAGTGGGATTCACTGACAAGAATGGAACACTTGCACGCAGATGTGTATTCATATAAACACTTTAAATAGATTTTTTTTTTTTTTAACGAGGATGATATATCTCTAGCTGCATTTGTGAATTAAATGAAGACTGATTTAGTTTTGGATTTGAGGAAAATAAACTTGAAAGGACACTATTGGGTGGTCTGAACTAATGAATAAATCATGTTAAACCAGTGAAAGCTTTGTTCTTTATCACAGTTTGTTTTTAGAGGCTGGTGCACACAGTTTGTACTTCATAGCGATCTCATCTGAAATGACTGTCATCCTGTTAGTTGCTTTTTTTTTTTTTTGTCATTTAAATCATATTAAACAGTTAAGTTTTTTACATAGCCATTCTGAAGAATCATAAATTGGCACCAGCGTAAGGGAATAAACTGCCTTTTGTGTTTATAAAGAAAATGGAAATGAAGAGAAACGGAGGGTGTTAAAAGTGGCAATGTGTTTTTCTAATGCAATTTACACAGCTCTGCTGCTCATCTTTCCTTATGTGCATGTCTGACAGATGGTGGAAAACACCTCTCCTTCACCAAGTCTGCAGTTCCTGTTTACAACAAAGATGTCTTTACAGCAGTTTTCAAGAAAACAAAACATTAAATAGAGGTTGTAAAAAGGGCAGCACACAGAGTATGTAAAAAGGGCTCTTCTGTTTTGGGATTACAACAAGCTTTTTACTCCTCCAGTGTCTGTGGCAAGTAATAACATTACATTAAGGACAGTGCTGTTTTTATGGCAGTTGGAATATTAGAACGCACATACAGATCTTTTGTTCAAGTTCTGTAGGCAGGCAGCTCCTCACTTGCCCTTCAGCCAGCTGGGCAATGTTCAGGGCTGAAAGTCCATCAGTATAATTTGTTTTATTCTGGGGGGGGACATTTGTGGAAGCATGCCATCCAAGCACCCTAACTCACATACATGTGCACACGCACACGAGAAAGCTGCTAGAATAATGGTTGGGGGGAAAAGAGATACCAGGTTTGAAGGAAGCACAGTGGAATTGCCCTTTTACGTTTAACTGCATTTTTCTCGTTGGCAAATGAAAAGCAAGAAGATGCAGTATTTCAGGAAATGAATGGCATTCGGCATATTTCTGACTCTTTTGCCTTCCAGACCAACATGTAACAACAGTTTGTTCAAGTTTGTATTCAAGCATTTGCTAGATTTGTCTTGAATTTAGTTCATTTTCCTGACTTTTTAAAATTAAATTAAAGACTTTCCTTTTTTTTTTTTTTTTTTTTCCCTTGACTGATGGACTTGTGGCAGTCCATAGTATCATTGTAGACTAGTTTACCATTCTTCAGTTTTTCATTTCTTACTCGCGTAATTGTTTTTCAGTGCTGTGGCATCTCCGAGTGGAGCACTGGGCAGATGAAGTAGCCCACTGGCTGACTGATTTAATAATCAAAAGGAGGGAGGGGAAAACTGCTTGTAAGAGCTGTGGTTTCGCTTGATTACCTGTTCCCTTCTGCATACTTACTTGCTGATTTTAAGTTATGCACAGTTTAGTTTTGTCAAATGTATATTCTTTACTGGTTTGTTGTATAGAATTCCCGTGTATCGTTCATGTAGAAGCTGGACAATTGGTAGAAGGTAGGGAAGGAGATAGAGTACTACTGAGTGCTGGTAACAGTATTCTAACAACATAAACTTGGCCTATTGATATTATCCTAAAATACAGAGGTGGGATCATGCCTGTCCTGTTAGGGCTATGTGCTGCAAGGGTGAGAGATCTTGTGATGGCTGCTTTTCCTTCCAAGACCTCTTGCACGTATTATTGATTCCTCCCACAGGCTGTTAATAATTGCAGAATCTTCAACAAAATGTTTTTCCAAATTTTTATCTAACAGTTACCATTCCATGACTGTTTTAAGTAGCCATCTTATGGCTATTTATTGTCTTGACTAATGCTGGCAGCATAAGGGGATGCTTGACTTTACTGTGAAGTGTACTTCGTAAGACTGATATTTGCTAGATGCGTTAATAGGAGGAAAACAGAAAAGAACAAGATAGTATTTAAAAGAAACGAGATATAATTCCATAGTTTCCTTAACAATCAGAAAATAAACATAGCTGAAAAGGCAATTGGGACATCAAGAAATGGAAGGGATAATAAGGAATTTTCTGACAAAAGAAGGAGATGAAAGAAAGAAAAAACAACAATCACAGTGTGACGTGTCAGTTCATATTTTTTTCATTGAAGAGATGCAGTCTCGCCTACTTGAATTTCTTTATGACACTCTGTCAGTAGTTGTTCATATTTGTTGTGGTACCATTCTTTTATATATGTTATTGGGAGTATGGTGTGGTTGTTGTTTTTTTTTTTTTTAATTTTCCCATGTGTGTAAATAAGGCACATTCTTTATTGCAGATAGCAGCTAGTTTTCTGGTAGATGCCTTTTATGGTGCACTTACATTTTACTGCTTCCTTAATCATTTCCTTTTTTGTGGCTTAAAAAGGCACAGTGTGGCCTGCCACTGAGTTTCTAGGCAGCTGAGCTGACTTTCTGGAAGGGGTTTCTTTGCAGGGTTTCCAGTGTGAAGGAAAGACTGTATTTCTTGACCTGCTTAGGAAGTTTTAACCTGTCTGGACCTTAAGTCTGTTTTTCAGAGCTGTTCAGATATAGATTCCTTGTGTAGATGTTTTCTTACTAAAGAAAGTGAGTTCAAGTGCTCGTTGAGTGTGAAAGGGCAAAAGAGCTTTGCATGGATCTGAGTATCAGAGGGCAAAAAGTGTCACACTGATAGCATTCTTCAGACTTCAGGTTTATATTGGACTTCAGTATTAGCAGTGGTATAGAAATGTCTAAGTCTTTACTGAATAGCAGATAATTGATTTGATTTCTTCCTGTTCCCATTCTTTGTGCTACTAAATTTATTGATGTGTGATTTTAATTTTTTCACTCCTCTGCCAAGCCCTAGGGGAGGATGTGTGTGTCTGCCATGTACCTTCAACTATCATCATTAGCACTGTTATCTCATGTGACTGTGCGAGAGCTTTAATCTTCTACGAGGTTGGTTTGGGTATTGCTGCTAAAGCTATAAAGGAAAAGCATCCATTCACCTTCGTGTGAAATGGGATGATTGACGAACTCATGAATGTTTCCTCTCTGCTCTGACCAGAGTAAGAAAGGAAGAGTACCTTGGGCAGCCTAATTTCCTGGTTTGATAATACACTGGGAAAAGAGCCATTTGTTGTCTTTGGTGTTGTCCATATATGGACAAATGTTTTCCCGAGCTGAGTAAAAACAGTCATCTTTCAGGAAAGAATAAAATGTTACGGGCTTTTGGGGAATGAAGGTTTTATAAGCAGAGGTCTAGCTTAGCAGAATGGATGGTTGTTCGTTTCAACATGTTTCAGAATGGCTCGGGGTCAGGTTTGTAGCCTGGAAGTGTGTTGGAGAAGAGTTGCAACTATAGATGTTAAGCATGTTTAGTATGTTTATTCTTATGCTAGTTATTTGGCAGCCCTTGCATTGAGAGGGACCACTGCTGATTCTAGTCTAGATCCAAAGCCTTTCACTGCCTTTTATTTAATTTTGGATTAAAGATCAGGAGGATGTTTAAGATGAAGTTAAATACAGGAAAGATTATTTCAGTCTTTGACCATCTATGGCTCAGTAGTATGCTTGTTTATCATTGTGTGAAGACCTTTAATAGTGTTCCTTGATGATCAGGAGAGTCAAGCTGGGTGTTATCACAAGAGATCCAAGAACACCTGGACAAATTTTGAGTTGACTGTAGAACTGTGGTGCTATTTTCTAGTTATTCAAAAAGCTTGTTGGGCTTTTATGTATTTTTTCCTTTTTATTTTGTTATTCAAGGGGAGTATGAAATACCAAGTAGGTACGTGCAGATGCAGTGAAATAGTTTTGTTTTGAATGGATCCTCAAGCACCACAGAGCAAGTTTCTTTTAGTGTTGCTGGAATGCAGTTATCATTTTTTTTCATCAGATGACAGATTTTAGTACAGGAAGCGGGGTGGGGGAAGGAATACGTCAGACTCATGTTTGTATATTATGTTGTGTCTACTAATATAGCTTCAGCTGGATATAGTGTTCCATGTTGAGTATCTCTGTTTGAAGCGTTATAGAAAGAGACCTTTGATTTTTGATAAGGGACCCTAGACAGAGTCCTTGATTTTCAGTAAGGGACTGTCTAGTGCTTGTCCCTGTGATTGCATTACCAAATCCACAAGCATTCTGGTAAGGACATTGAGGGAGTTCATGTGGTATAACAAGTGGCAAAAAATCCACCCCAACCCTGTAAGACTATTGATTGCTTTTAAAGTTTTCTTAGAGTTGTGTTGACAGTCCTGAAGATGATTACATTTTTGGCAGATTAAAACAGCTTTGTTTTTTCTCCTGTGTATTGTGTTTGGTCAGAGAAGTGGAAAGAGGAAAGTAGGTAAGTTACATACATTTATATATATACACATATATGTATACATAGTAAGGGTGATGGGAACAAGCAGCTGATTGCTTTAGGCATCACTGAAAATTCCAGCTGAGCTACTTGTTCAGAAGTAAAATACTGAAAAGCAGATTGCTGAGATCTGACAGATATTTGAAGGATCTCTCTTTTTGAAGGTAGAAGTCTTCCTAAAGAGGTGAAATCCCCTAAAATATTTTATTGTTATTGTGTCAAAAACAAACAAACAAACAAAAAAAAACCCAAAACCTTTGGCTGTTGAAAGTATTGAAGTTTCAAGAGGGGAAGGAGAAGTGGATATGGGAGATGAGAACACACATCCTCTCTTTGAGACCGGGGTGTTAACGTATAGTCCTTCTAAGTCCAGATTGTTATCAGGGTAAACTTCAAATAATTCATTTCTATAGTGTGTCTGTAAACATGTGGGGTTCTCTAAGCTTAAATGTTCTCTGTCAATGGAAGATAAATGTGGGTTGAACTCATCACCAGTGGTGTAAATTTTTAACCTTTTATTTTTTCCCTGCTATGGTGGAAGTGGTTTACTTCTTCAAGGATTTTATACGCAGATTCTGAGTAACTGTGACTTTTGATTTATGTTTTGTGATGATTTTTTTTTTTAATTGTAAAAGACTTAGTTCTTTTGTTTTGCCTTTTAAATTTAGGAGTGAGTGTCTCAGTTTCTTGGCTGTCTTACAGTGTTTATCATACAGAGCCAATCTAGGACCTTTTAACAGATCTTCAACTATAGAAACTATTATTGCCTACTCTTGCATTGCATTTTAAATAGAGCTTGTTTAAGTCTTTTTATGTTTTTACTGTTAAACCTTTGTGGAAAGCTGAAGACAGTGCTGCAAATTGGTTCCTTATTTCTGAAAGCAGGTGTTAGTAATACCTAATCAAGCTTCGAAGGGAAAATCCTTGTCTGCTTGTGGTTCTGTGGGAAACACCGGGCCACTTTTTCATTAGGGGCAAAGTTGTTAGGCTAGGATCAGCTAACAAAAAGCAACTGTAGGTATTTTTTCTTTCCCCCTTCTTAACATAAATACGTTCTTTGGAGGAGAAACTTAAAAGTAATGGCTTCATTTTTTAAAATGGAATGAATGTGAAAACACACGTAAACTAAAAATGTGTTCATTTTATTTTTGCTTTTCACTGATTTTTAGTTTATACTTTGAATTTATATGCTTGTTCATATATTACACCAACACTTTATAGAGTAACTCAGTGAAACTATATTAACTGTTGCTGAGCCTTAGCTTTGCTGCATTACACCTCCAGCCCAAGCTCTATGCAACATTTATTTAGCATTAAATTGAAGATTCTGTGGCATGTTTTTGAGAAGCACTTTGGTAAGGTGGAGCCGAAGAGTATTTTAGGTTTTTCTAATAGGAAAAGAAGTAACCACGTGATTTATCTGCATCTGTTGTACGTATTTTTTTTCTCCTCACTTCTTGTTTTTCTACATTGTGTGTAGTATTTTCCATGATACGTTCTCATTCTATTGGTGGCAACTTCACTGTCTGGAAACGATTTCTGTCTCTCTTTGCATGCTGTTAGGTCTCTCTTTATCTTCTTTCTTGTGATCTCCAGACTGATGGGTAATGCTATCCATTCTCTGATCACCAAACTGATATGAGCTTCTTCCTTATCCAGATAGCTTCAGTCCTGGTTCCTCTCCAGGCTGCCACCTCCTTTTCCTCATCTGTTCTTTCAACATCATTACTATACTTAAGTGCTGCATGTGCAGATCTGCTGAAGCCTCAATTTTGGATTGAAAAAATGAGAGTTAGTTGCACAGGTTGGTGGGAAGCCTACAGGAGAGATGACCTTGAATTTCCACTCTACTTAAAGCTATTNGCCACCTCCTTTTCCTCATCTGTTCTTTCAACATCATTACTATACTTAAGTGCTGCATGTGCAGATCTGCTGAAGCCTCAATTTTGGATTGAAAAAATGAGAGTTAGTTGCACAGGTTGGTGGGAAGCCTACAGGAGAGATGACCTTGAATTTCCACTCTACTTAAAGCTATTGTAGGGGGTAAAGGAACAAAGTCACTGAGAAGCTTGTTGAGGAAGAGACAGGGTGAGCCTTAGGCCANGTAGGGGGTAAAGGAACAAAGTCACTGAGAAGCTTGTTGAGGAAGAGACAGGGTGAGCCTTAGTTTCAGTGGTTTCAGTCTGGGTCTAATGAGCAAGTTGAAAGGAGGACAGCAATTTGGGGTGTACAGTCAGATTATGAAGAACCACAGACTATTTTTTCATAGCCTTGTTTCTTCTACCTATTTTATGGTCACAGGGTACTAGATTGCCCATTATGAACGTCTTCATCTGCTGTCGTTGGCTGACAGCAAGACTTAACATTAAGTAGAGAATTGTGACTGGGAGCTTGTCTGCAGTAGCATGTTCAGGTCAGAAGCATGCATTTGAGATGACTGTTCAAATTATTCTCTTTAGCTCCTTATTCACATCAGAAAATGGTTGCACAGTGTGGCTATTGACTGGATTTGTTCTAGAAAAAGCAAAACTGGGTTGTAAGTTTCAGTTTGCTACCCAACAAAAAGTGAATTTGGTGCATGGGACCAGACTGAATCTAATCTGAAATAAAAACTCACGGAGGAACTAGAGAGTACAAATGCTGAGTCTTCACAATTACCTGCTTTGGTCTGGAAATTCACTCCTGGAAATCTGTGCTATGTGCTTACATAGGCACAAATCTGGTTTGTAGCTTAGTCTGCTTTGAGAATTCAGCAACACTAAGGAATCTGTGGTGGTGGTGGTGGAAGGGGAGACCTGAGGTGTCTGTCTGGCAGTGAGTGATACTTTCTTTCATGTGAATATTTCATCTGAATATCGGGGTCTGCCAGGAAGCTTTGGCAGAGCGTGGTGGAAATAATGGAGAATTTTGCTTTAAGAATATTTCATCAACCATTGAAAAGAAATCAGATGGATGCAGATGATGATCCCTTTACTATGGTCCTGTTCAATCTGTTCATGATTAATGTGTTTGTAAAACAGAGCTAAGGTTTAGATATTGCACTGTTTGGAGATGCTGTCTTAGATTTCAGAGATCTATTGATGTTATAAATTTGATTCTGCTGAACTGAGCCTACTTGCAGAATTTTTATTGCAGTGAGGCCAGGGTTATGGACCATCGGATGTAGGGAAAAGTTAGAATAAGTGTGGTTACAAAATGACATGATTCTGAAATAAGAACTAAAAAAATAATCCAATGTAATTTCAAAGCACAAATAACAAGAGAGGAATATTACATTCTTAATAATGAAAGGTCATTCAGTGCTCTTGCTGGCTTGTAGTCAATTTTGTAGACTGAACAACTAACATTTTTTTTCTGCTTTTCTTTAATATCAATATTGAATCTGATAGAAGAGTCTTAATTTAAACATATGAGTGTTTCCTTGACAAAATTTGTGAATCTTTTTCTTGTTCCCCTCTATTTAGCCAAGTACATTTTTTTTTCCTAGCCTTATAATCACTAACAGACATACTTGTTCTCTCTTTTTATCTAACCTAACTAGAAATGACATAACCTTAAGCAGAAATGACCGAAGAACACTCATGTTTATGAACTGTGAATCCAGATTATGAACTGCAACTTCTCACAAAAGGAGTAATTCTAATGGACTTGATCTCTATTTCCAGTGGTGTGATTCAATTTAGAATTCATCTTTCCTGTTCATCTTCAAACTGTTCTTCATCTGAATAAATATGCTTTACTTTGTTTTCAGTCCACTTTCGTTTGTTGTTTCTGGCAAGGTGAGCTAAATAAGAATCGCCCAAATCTTACCTGGTTCTTAAAGTAATCATGGGGATAAAGAGCATGGTGTTCAATACGTTGGTAGCTTGCTTGCTGTCAGGACTCACTGTTTTCATGTTCCCAGGCAGAAAAGCAGAAGACCAATTCTGAGCTTCAAACTTGGCTTTCCACTTACAACTGCAGTGTCGCTGGCTGGCCCTAGGAACACTCATTTGCATGAAATAAATAAAGCCAAACAACATGTCTTCTGCTTGGGGTTATGCCAATACAAGTTTAGTTAGGTTTGTGTTTGTTTTAAGACCGGTCTCATTTGAAATCTCATGCCGTTAATCAGTGTAACATTGTAATTATAGCAAGCATTTATATTTACTGTCAAGTAAGTACATGCTTAGCAAAAAAGCACAAAACCAACATTATAATAAGCATGAGCTGTAGCTCACTCTCAGGGTAACTTCACAGTGAAGCTTTTGCTGGCTGCCAGGAGCTGGGATGAAACCCTTTATGCCGATACCCGAGCCTGGTGAAGTGAGGGTTCTTGACTGCCTGTATGATATGGTGAGATGTTTGTAGGATGGTGCTAGTTGCCTTGCTGGGCTTTAGTAATTTGTGTTTTGATGAGACCCCTTTCTGTTATGTTTGATGGAATGCCAAATAAGAAAAAGTAATAAAAATCATGCCTACATTTTAATTGATTCTACTCTTAAGTACTGTATTTTCTTCTGCTTTCAGTAAATCACTGGTTTTACCTGCAGCAGGTGCAGCGTGTTCTAATGCTGATGTTTAATGTAACCATGGTCACAGTTATTTGCAAGTGTTTTGTTGACTGATAACAAATCACTATTCCATCTTGTAATATTATGTATTTCATTACTAACACTGTAATCATTTCTAGTGCAAGCATTGCACTGACATAAGAACATACTAAACCTGGTGTTATCTCACTTTTTCCTGGAGTAATTAAGTAACACATTCACAAAGTATCGTGTAGGCTGACAAATATTTCCATTAGGTGTTTAGCGCTATTAACATTAATGACTTCTGTTTCCTGCTTAAAAAAAAAAAAAATAATAATAAAACCCAGCGATGTATTAATAGTTTTTTGTATCCCTATACTTTGCTATGAAGTTGCTATAGAATGTTGTAAACTGTACAACCTATTGCGTGATAAATGCTGTACTTACACTGGTGTTGGCGAGGTTAACCAAGGCTGCCTTTGCCTCTAACAATATAAGCTAACTGTCTAGAAATTTCTGAATTTTAGTAGTGCCATGTAGCTCCTATAGTATATAGCTCCTATACTACCGTAGTAGTAGTAATGTTGTAATGACGGAGAACAGGAATTTATGTATTGCTCCTTTGTGTAATGTTACATTGGTGCTGTGTTGGTGCTTTTTCTTTTATAGTTGTCTTTCCTGGTTGTTTACATTGATGAGAATGTGTTTGTAAACATAACACTTTTTTACAGATGTAGGTTCTTGCATGGGCTTTTAAGCAGTTAGCTCGAAAACAGCATGGGTGAGCTCCTCTGAAGCAATGAATGTAATGCAAGAGTGTAAATGAACACGAGTATGCATCTAATGGATATCAACCACACAGCAGTAGAGCCTGACTTCACAAGTCCTCTTCAGATGAATTGTACCACCCAACCACCAGATTCTACTGACTTTCTAAGATCTGCACATGCTGAACCCTACCTCTCAGCTGTAGTAACTGCTGTAGTTATTGTGAATAGCCAGGTGTTTTTGTGTTCTTTTTCTTCTGAAAAGTTACTGTAGAGTCTACAGTAATCAGTGGTGATGAGGAACCTTGGGCATGCATTCGTTTCTTTTCCCAGTTAGTCA
>PPHD01007814.1:9965-22544 GCA_002909625.1 Bambusicola thoracicus
TTTTTTTTTTTTCTTTCCTTTTTTTTTTTTGATCTTCTAAGCTTCAGGAAAGGGCTGGATGAAGTCCATGAGAACTGTCTGAGGAGACCTTTGAAATCTGGACTGAGGCAGAGAAGTGATTCTTTCAGTAGGGTGAATAGTACATAAGAATTTGGAAACCGCAAGCAGCTGCGTATGCAGACCTTGGGAATCCAGTTATTACTCTGCACCGGATTAGGCTGGAGTCCCCTGCAGCGTTCTACTAGCCCAGAAGAGGTTATCTTAGATGGCAGTTTGTAGTCACGATGTTCTGCATAGCAGATTTATCTCTTCTGTGATATTAACACATCATTTAGCGCTGGATCTCATTGTTTGGGCTTATTTGCTTTTAGCTCACAAGTACATGTCAGGTTATTTCCATTATTGTAAAAAAGGCCCTTGAAGTTCCAATGGAAACCATGGATAATGATGATAAGTAAGAGAAAGATTAGTGAGTCTGCCAAAACGCTGTAATACAAGAACATCACAGAAGTCTGAGATGACAGAGAAGAGAAAGGAAGGAAGGAAGGAAGTTATCAGGGAGCCAACAGCATCTGGAGAGAGGAGATCAGACAGCCCAGAATAAATGGAAAGGAAAAACAGATTCATAGCAGGTTTTTACAAGATAATACCATCTTTACTGTTACTTGGTGATGGCAGATCCCACGCTGTCTGACAGCTATGACCACCATAAGTACCAGGCAACACAGCAGACATAGTAGATATTTTTAGGTGACTATATCATCTTGTTATTGTGTTTTGAAAGTTCATCAACTCATTCTAAGAAAACACAAGTCACCCAAAATATTCCCAAACAGTTGGTGACTCTAATTCTCAGACCCAGCTTTAAAATGCCCTTGTTGCTGACACTTGGCCTTTGATGTGTGCCTAGGGTTTTTTTGGCTGCAGCAGACACATGTCACTGATGTATCATCGCTACTGGACCACATTCGGTTTTGTTTGCTTGCTTGCTGGGGGGGGCAATGAATATTAGCCGAAACTGTTCCAGTGTAAATTATACTTAATTGCAATTATCCTGTTCTTTTGAAATTTATTGTGGTAAATATTGGAGAATATGAGTAGTTACTGGCCAGGCAGTCAAACCTGAAATAAACTAAGCAAGTTGCTGTTGTGGAGCTCTTGTTGTGTGAAAGAACCAGTGTGTCTTTCTGACAGCTTTTTTCCTTTTATGTGTGTAATGAGTCATGAAGACAGGCTCTTCTGCTGTCTGCTCTGAGTGGTTATTGTTTAAAATATATACACTAATGCGCTCATTGAGTTATCCCCTACTTTAGCTACATATACATATGGGAACGGGAGTAGGCGAAGGAAAATTTGAGCAAAATAGTTCTTTGTCCTATTAACAGACTCTTTGGTTTTGGAGGTTTTTTTGTTTTCAAACTGATGTAATTTCACTGATGCCGAGTCCTGGTATTCTGCTAAGATCAGCTTCTGATAGGCCCTATTTTTATAGTAACCATGTTTCTACTGATTTTGCAAATGTTATCATGACCTTTAGGGTTCTCAGTGTACATTGCAGTTTATAAAATGCAGACTAAGACAGTGCTTTTCCTTACTTGTGTTACAGTTTCTTAGGAGTATAAACATATCTGCTTATAAATAAACCGTTTATGTATTCCAGTATTTTAAAGAAGATTTCAGCTACTTCATACTTAAATTTAAAAATATCTATCACTTTATGCTGTCTAGTTGGTCCAAAAAGCAATCAGTGTGGATGGCAGAAGCAATGTAAAACTCAGTCTTTTCTGGAAGTTTGCTTGTCATTCTTCTATAACCAGTTTATAACAAAGTTAAGCTCCTTCATCACTGATCACCTGGTCCCGATGATTTAGAATATACTTACATGGTACTAACAGCCTCCTCTAACAGATGAACACAGATAAATTCTAGCCAGCAGAGCCAAGCCTTCCTTCAAGGACTGAGTAGTGGGTAGAACACCTTTAGAGATCCAGTGAAGAGTAAAAGATTTCAATCGGATTTATAAGGTACCCGAATTCTTTCAGGCCTCATGAGAGTGGCATGTGAAGGCACTCATCACAGTGATCACCAATTGGGCTTCTCAAAAACATAGCTGTACAAGCAAGAGCAATGCTTTGTTTGTGTCTGTCTGGCTGCTTTATGATCCATTTCCTGCAGTTACCTGCAATATTCAGGTATCCGCTGTTGTGTTTTTCTTTGTCCTGCTGGCAAGAGCTGCACTTATGTGATATCTTGAGATTCTTCCTGAGTATTCATAAGAGAATTCTTTTCCTTGAGTTTTTAAGAGGGGTCAGAATAGAAAAAAAAAAGACGAGCAAAGTTTGCAGTGCCCATAGTAATGACAGCTAGAAGGCAAGGCTCGAGAATACAGGCTACTTTGTCAAGCAGAGATTAATGAAGAGTTTTGGCTAAATATTTGCCTTCATGTGAAAGGAAGGCATTAGATACAAAAGGAGGGCAGACAAAGCCAAATTGTTCTTAGAAGTAATAGCAGTGATAATGAAGGAAATTTATTCTACATGCTGTGCTAAAAATCTGCTGGATACTCCTTTTGTAACAGTTCTACCTATTCAGCTAATCCTTTCATAATGTGATCATATGCCTGTGCATAATCCTTTTTTTAGAAAAGGCAGCATTGCATTATCACTTTGTTGAAGAAAAGACTAAATAAAGAGATATATGTGGAAGAACATCCCCACATTTAGAAGCCGTAAAGATTTTGCACAACCTGAATTTTGAGTCATGCGTGTATAAAGGCATGCATGTTCATACCTGCACTCATGCAGTTTTTGTGCACTGTCAGCTACTTGTGCATACACTTGTAAGTGAGGGGAGTGAGACAATGTGTGTGGAAATTCTGTCTCCTACTTGGCAAGTGATTGGATGGAATTTCTACGTGTAGGTGGTATGCTCTTCCCCTACATTATACTCCCAGCCCTGAAAACTGTAGCAATCCAGGTCATAAACCACAGACATACCAAAGCCCTCCTGCCTCTTGAAGGTAGATTTTTTTTGGATGCTGTTCCAGGAGGAAATGAGAAAACACTGAACTACAAGTTTAGTTCAGTCTTCTTTCTCTCCAGTGTTCTTTTTTTCTTATGTAAATATAGTTGGTGCACTGAAAACTGTTGAACAAAGATATTCACCTTTCAGGCACCTTGCAGATACAAGTTGAGCAACAACATTTTTGATTGTGTTAGATGTGGTTGCAATGGGCTAAGCATAAAGGCAAGGCAATGTTTACAGACAAAGCAATGTTTATAGGTAAGGGTAATATCTCTTCTAAGAGCTATAGTGTAGTTGGAAGAAGTAGACAAGCTATCAAGTGCTAGAGCTTCAAGGCATACAAAGTATATAGTCTTTTTAACTAAGCTAGTTGATCTAGTGGGAGGTATGTGTCATGTAGTAAGTTATTGGGAGCGTATTTAGAGAATGTATTGTTAGTCTTAAGACTTCCTGATAGGTTCCTACAAAGAGGCCATTTTAATTCTCACTGTGCAGAAAGTAGTTGCTTCAGTGTGGATGGAAATAGAATGCAATGTAGAAAAGTGAAGAGAGTCATTCATCTGGTGGGTTTGTGGGAGGAAACAGACTGATGAGCCTAGGATTTTATCATCCATTAGCTCAGTGTTAGGACTGCTATTTCCACAAAAAAAAAAAAAAAAAAAAAAAAAAAAGAAAGAAGAAAAAAAAAGGGAAATGGAAACAGTGAGGCTAAAAGATCATTTTTACTGGAGGTTGAAGCAGGCCTGCTAATTTCACTGTGTGTGGCACTCATACTCAGCAACATTTTGCTTAAGAGCTACTAGTGCCTGTTCAATGCATGATGTCAGTTGTGGAAATTACTTATGCTATGCTTAGTTTTTTTTTACTTTTCAGCTCATTCCTCATAACTTTTTTCCTGAACACACTACATAAACCACAAGGAGAGAAGCCTCAGTTTCAGATACTGTAGACATTGAAGGATGGATTATATCCAGCTCTTTTAATCTATGCTGTCCATCCTGTCCTTCAGTTCTGAAACATGCAATCACTTTTCTTATAATTCAGTTCATGGGTCAGGATGGATGTTCTCTGTACTATTGAGTATGTGCAGTGATGATCTCTTGTACTTCTTTAAATGCCTTTCATGCCTGTTGGACGCTGCCAGTCCTTGACTTTGTCCTTTCATAGGAGTGAGATTGGGATAAAGACATTCTCTTTTGGATACCAAAGCACAACTGAGTTTTCAAAACACATCTAAGACCAATTATAGTTAACAGCAAGAGATTACTTTTGGCACATTGCTTACTTTTAGATCCTTACATCACTGCCAAAACTGCAAGGTATGCAGTTTCTGGAGTCAGTGGAAAGATATGACTGTGCAGAAAGGAGGAAAACTAGCCAAGTTCTTGTGTCCCATTTGCTCCCCCACCTCTGCACCCCCAACACATCGCTGCAGAGTGACAGCTGCATTACGTCCTCAGAAACACTTGAGTTGACCTGATAATGACCAAAGGGAAGGCAAAGTTATATTTGTACTTCTCTGGGACTTTCCCAGCATTGATTGTGGGTTGTCTCATCTCTCTGGCACTTCTGGGCAATGGTAGTCCCCTTGCTGCTGCCAGATTCTTCTGTAAACAGTTGTTCAGACACTTTGTTTGAAGGGTGCCCTGTAAAAAGGAGTCCTTGTGTTGAATGTTTGAGTGCCCTCAATTTCTACTGGAGACATTAGCATCCTCTACTAGCAATGCTGTTAATTTTCTGGACTGGGGCCAACACCTTCTCATTTCTTTCTTCTTCCCTTCTCCTGCTGTAAGTGTGATGATCAGGAGAAAGGCAAAGGGCTTATCAGATTGCTGTTCTTTTTGTGGTACAATTGATACTCTAGGAGCTGCTGCTGCGCTGTTGAATTTTGAGAGATCCAGCATCCACATGAAATAAAGAGGGAGAAATCTCTACATGTTGGACAGAGTCTGGTTTTTCAAGCTTACTTTTCTGTTTCATTATGAAAAGATTAATTTTATTATGGTGACATAATTTCACACCTCTTTTGAAATACCTTTCTACATGTACATTATGCAGTTTCATCATTGCTTTGTGCAAGTGGTTTGCTAGATATCAGGCTGGTCTGGGCTGAGAAAATAGGAGGAAACAATGAGACATGTCTAAGAGTTACTCATTTGGATATGGACTTGGATGGCTAAAGAGTGGAAGAACCCAAAACAAAATACAAAATCACACTGCTGGCATGCTAAAAGTTACAGAGTGATATTATCGTATGGTATGATTGGAATTGACTTAACATGGTGTGGTGTTCCAACTTCCTGCATCACAAAACTATGAACGTAGCAATAACTCGGAAACCAGAAAATTTTTAGCAGCTGAAAGCCTCGATGTTTTCATCCTAGAGGTAAGGTACATAATAGCAGCCTCTGCTTGTATGTGAGAAGGCAGTCAGTTCTGTGCCTTGAAGGGGAGAAGCTGAGGGTTTTTGTATAGGTAATTTTTATTGCATGCTCAGCAGCAAACTTTGCTGAAACTTTTGATTCAAATATAAACACAGCTGGCATCCAGGTTTGGACAGAAGCAGAATCATCTGTTGTACAGATCTTTGTGTGGCCATTATTCACACCTGGCTGGTTTTGCATGCCCACAGTTTACCTGTATAGACAATACTTTCTTTCTGTTTAGTGTGTATCCAGTACTGAAAGTGCTGATGATCTACTATGTAGATTAGTTAAGGGTAAGCAATATCATGTCTTCAGTGCATAGACTATTTTGTAGTTTAGCTTTTGATAGCACAGGATCACAGAATGGTTGAGGTCCTCTTGAGGTCATCTGGTCCAACCCCCTACTGAAGCAAGGACACCTCAAGGTTGCCCAGGACTACGTCCAAGTGGCTTTTGTACATCTCCAAGGAGGAGACTCCACAACCTCTGGGCAACCCATTCTAATATTCTGGCACCTAAGCAGTGAAGAAATACTTACTGATGTTCAGACAGAACCACTTGTGTTCCAGTTTGAGCCCACTGCCTTTTGTCGTCACTCTGAGAAGAGCCTGACACCATCTTCTCTGCATTCTCCCTTCAGGTATTTGTACACATTGATAACATTCCTTCTGAGCCTTCTCTTCTCCAGGCTGAACAGTCTCAGCTCTCTCAGCCTCTCCTCGTAGGAGAGGTGTTCCAGTCCCTTGGTCTTCCTAGTCAACCCTCCATTGGATATACTCTAGCCAGTGTGTTACTAAAGAAGGTGGAATAGCCTCTGTTTTGATGTTCCAGTTGCTGTGATTCCCTTGACTACTTGTGTTGCAGGACGAATTTTCAGTGCAGTTGTCCTGTGAGAATTCTCTTAGGAAGAAGTACGTGATGGCATGTTTTTCTTGGGGACAAAAGCTTATTTCCTTGAGGTGTTTTTTCATCACCTTCCTCTCCCCGCACACCCAAAGAAGATTCCTTGTAAAGTAGGGAGCAAACACGGATGTACATCACTTGATTTTTGAAAGTCAGACATCATAACTGCAAGATACACTGCAGTAGCAACAGAGCAGAACCATGACATGGTAGCCCGGTGAGGACTTTGAAGTGTGGAGCAATTGATGGTGGGTAGAGACCATTTGCAGCACTATTCTAAGGGAAATGAAAACGATTCCACTAGCCAAGTACCTTTACTGAAATAGTCAGACTATTGAATCCTTGTTGCTGTTGCCATTGTAATTGATAGTAATGATTCTGTAGAAACTATGACACACTGTACTTTCTTTTGGTACTGAAAACTTGACTGAATGTACATTTGTTGCATATAAATTTGAGCTGTAATAATTTCTTCTGCTCTTTTATAATGCTGGTGGTCCACTTTAATGCAAATCTGCTAAATATTAACCTGCAGACAATCATATTTGTTATTTCTTGCAGGTTCTGAAATCCAAAGAATTATCATCACCAGGACAGCGCTACATCGACAGCAAAGTGGTTAAAACAAGAGCTGAAGGAGAATGGTTGTCTTTTGATGTCACTGAGGCTGTACATGAATGGCTCCATCACAGAGGTGACAAGCAGTGTTTTGTCTTCACTCCTGCCCCAAGTCGTCATCTATTAACTCAGCAGTATTTCAGGCTCATTCCACTCGTAAAAACCTATTCCACTTACTTTCATGTTTTGCAGACAGGAACCTTGGATTTAAGATAAGCTTACATTGTCCATGCTGCACCTTTGTGCCTTCCAATAATTATATCATCCCAAATAAAAGTGAGGAGCTTGAAGCAAGATTTGCAGGTAACAACTGAAAAATATATATATATATTTTTTTTTACTGCTATGTAACTGATTGAGGGGGGGAAAAAAGATCTCTTACCTCTCTAAAATGGGATTCAGCTGATGGAAAACTTACTCATTTAAGAATCTTGAATCTTAACTGTTAGGAAATGATGTTAAAGGCACAGGGTAAAACTGTCAGCTGAACTGTTCTAAAATCAACTGAACTAATACCAAATGGCATGAGTAAGGTCTCATTCTCTGCTTGGAGCTTCTGTGTCCTTAAATATCCATGTTAAAATTTGCAGTATCCACACTGGATGTATGTACATACAGTTTTGGATGCAGGAAAGACTAATACACAGTAGACCATCCACTGCTGGATAATCATGAGAAAATTTACCGAATGCTTTCAGAATAAACCCTTTGTTGTCCATCCTAGCACTGTAGCAGTTCAGGCTTTAGTAGAGAAGATTACTGGAGAGTCCAACTAAGGTAGCGTTTGGCACACATGTAAGCTGCTTATAGTAGATGTGTGAGACCATGGTGTGTTTTAAGAGTATATTTGAGAAAACAATACTTTTTATGGCAAATTTTCAAACTGTAGGTAAGGCAATAGTAGGCTGGTTTCCTTACAGAGGTACCTTCCTTTTTGTATAAAGAGCCCCAGTATTTGTAAATAACTGCAAAAGTGCTTCTAGCTGTTTGGAAGCAGCGAGCTTCCACTTCAAGTGAGTTGTGGGTTGGAGTAACAGAAGGGATATGCCTGTTTAATATGCTCCCACTTCAAGCAGTGTAAGTCTGAGTCTGAGGTGAAGTCAGTAGAACTACATTATATAATATTGGTTATTTCAATACATATACTCTCCATCATTGGCATCTGCAATTTATTGTTACTTATATATTAGTTGCACAAATGCTTTTTATGCTGCCAGCTTGGTAAAAACCTAAAGATTGGATTTGATAAGTAATAAAAATAAAGAATTATGTAATAAGGGTTATTGATATATGTGCTTTCTATGGACAGCAGATGAGGTTATACATAGTAAGCATAAGCTCCAGTGTGTTTTTGAGCCATTCAGGTTTCACTTTCTAAAAGGGAAATGTTATATAACTGATGATGCTAGAATTATCATCAATCAGTGCATATTGAAGTATAGCCTGTATTAGAATCTACTCATGCTGTTTATCAAGTTTTCCTTTATTCACATATATCATGATTTGGTTCATTGGTTTTCCAAGGATTTGGCTGTATTCCTTGTCAAATATTACATTTATTTAACTATTGTTTCACTGCATTGGAATTTTTTTTCTCTAAGTAAATATATGCATTGTAGATATGAATAAAGCCATTGTGTGCATTTTAAAAAGATGCTAGTATGATATTTGATCTCTGTATTTTTGCACGTTACAAAAAGCATTATCTGGTTGAGGAGGTTAATTTTCAAAAGGTTCTCAGGAACAAGCATAACATGAGCTGTTTAATTCCTGGGAGAGGCTAAAACTTGGGTTCTTTTGCCCATCCTATTGCTATGATAAGAAAGCTAGTAAGGCAGTTAGAGTTTCAAGGGAAAATAAAAAATACAAGATCATTGATTTCCACTGCAAGAATAAATATTTTGATCAATGTCCTTGCTATGATCATACAGAAGGAGATAGAATAACAGATTTTATTGGGAGAGTTAGCAGAATTCAATAAACTGACAGTGAGAGACAGAGAATGTATAAGCATTAAAAAGATGTAAATGTGATGGAGAAAACTAATGAGTTGAAAGTAAGCAGTGGGAAATGCAAGTTGATTATCCAGAGCAGCTTTAATGCTATTACAAGGTTTAGAAAGGTATAGCTGTTAGAAGTCTGCAAGCTATTACAATACTGCCCTAAGTGAAGTAGTAAAAGCATCATTGCTTTGGGCATTTGCAAGTAGTTTAAGCAACATAGGTGCATTGGCTGAAGGGATTCCACATATCTTTTCCGTTATTCATTTCAACAATTTTGGTAAATGTACTGAAGTGCCGTTGAGTGGCTATGAATATGGGAGGGCTGATACAATATAGATGCATGAGAACTGTGAGTATATTTGGGATCTTGGGCTGAAATGTGGCTCAGCTTTCCCAGTAAATATGCTCAGTTGACGCCATCGTTGCCCAGGTTCTGACAGCATTTTTTTAAAGAGATGGTTTATTTAATTTGTGAAGAAAATAGCAACATAATGTTTATCACCAAAATGTATTTTTTGAAGGTATTGATGACTACACATATTCCAGTGGTGATGTGAAAGCTTTAAAGTCCAATAGGAAAAAATACAGTGGGAAGACCCCACATCTTCTGCTAATGTTGTTACCCTCCTACAGACTTGAGTCGCAACAGCCCAGTCGGCGGAAGAAGCGTGCTCTAGATGCTGCCTATTGTTTTAGGTAACTATGCAACCATATTTAGTATACTTCACATAACTGTGCCAGCTTCTGGATTGTAGTGCAGTTGTTATTATGCAAGCAGATGTTTCTTTATGGTAGGCATTTTACAGAGTGTGGTCCTTGTTCACAGACCCACAGTGTCCATGCCCAAAGGGTATCTGCCCAGTGCGCTCCACTCCCATGGAGACAGTGTCTGAAGAGGAGGAAGGTTAGGACCTTGGAATGCAGAAACTGAGTTGCACCTGGGGTGATTTGCAAGCCTATCAGCTTCATAGTTATAGCCAAATTATCACCTCCACTGTGTTGAGAGGTGACTCAGTAAGACCTGGAGAAAATATTTCAGTGATCTTCCATTAGCTTTCTATAAGCAAGTTTTGCCATGTCTAAGCATCTCATTTCATTTACAGTATAAGCCACAACGGATGTGATTACGTTGTGAATTTTTGTGACTCTAACTTGTTTTTAAACCATCATCCAGGGAGCAAACAACTGGATTGTTTTTATTCTCTGTGCTTTTTTCTTATGGCCAATGCATTTGTCTGTATTTTATTTTCCAGGAATGTGCAGGATAATTGCTGCCTGCGTCCACTTTATATTGACTTCAAGAGGGATCTTGGCTGGAAATGGATTCATGAACCTAAAGGATATCATGCCAATTTCTGTGCAGGAGCCTGCCCATATTTATGGAGCTCAGATACTCAGCACAGCAGAGTAAGTAAAGATTTTGGTGCAGATAGTAGCCTTAAGTTGTGCCAGAGAATATTCGGGTTGGATATTAGGAAAAGTTTCTTGGAAAGAGAGGTGATGTATTGGCACAGGCTGTCCAGGAAGGTGATGGAGTCACTGTCTCTGGCGATGTTCAAGAAAAGGGTAGATGTGACACGTAGGGACATGGGATAGCTTCTATTTTGTAACTGCAGGGTGAAATATGTTTCTAGGACTGTCATTGGTACGAGAGCCTAAAGCTTTCATTTATTGTCTCAGTAAATAAAAAAATATGACCCTAAAGAGGGACTTGCATGTGGCCTCAGACTAGAGTTGAAGCTGAAGTCATGCATTGATCCAGAGACTTTTTTTTTTTTAATATGGTCATCACTACAATGTATGAATGTATCTAATATTCTTTGTGACCATGAGCATGATACAGCTTTGGAAGGCTGCCTGAAAACGGACCAGTCAGTAAAGATCATGAGCACAAAATGGCAATGAGTTTCCTCAGCCAAGGCACCTAGGGAAACACAATCAGAATGATTATGGGGCTGAGTCTTACCATCCAATTATCACCTACTTTATGAATTACTCTTTTTCTTTTTATATTGTTAGTGATCTGCTACCATGCTGAATTTCATGATGATGTAGGGATAGATGTACTTCTTCAAAAGAGGCATTCATTCTTGTACACTGAAAATTTATTTGAGCAAGATTGACCTTGTGTCCGAGATGCTTATGAACTGATAGATTGGTTGGGATACAATCTTGTAGGGATTGGATAGGTTATTGTAGCTAAGTGCTTTAGAATGAGTGATATTCTGCTGTGAAGTGCTTATTTTTCTCAACTGTCAATAAGGATGTCTAGACTGTAAATGCATGAGGCAGGCATTTGTACTGCAGTTGTCATAAAGAAAGAATTTCACCCTCAGGTCCATACTGAGGATGATGTCTCCTTTTTTACAAACCTTCTTTAACATATCAGATCAATGTCAGCCTCTTGTTCAAGAGAGAGATTGCTTTCCTTTTGGTCTGTGAAGGCACAAGGCACAGACCTAAGTGTAGGTGTCTTTTGTAACTGTCAGTGGCTGTGGCATTGTAGTATCAGCAGTGGCTGTCAGCTGACAGTGGTAAATATTTTTTAATAGAACCTGTGTTTCCATGCTTGTGTGGAGTAGTAGTGTACACTGTTTGGAGCAGCACTTGTTTTTAAAGGAAAGAGGAAGAATAACTATCATGGTCACAAATATGTGGTTTGGATAGTTACCCAAATAGGCAGAGGTTGCTTAATAAAGTAGTTAGTGTTGCTGTTCTGAACAGGTCTTCTGTCTCTAAAAGCCATAAATGTTGTGTTGAAGCTCTAGGAAAAGGTCATTTAGTGTTTAGCTAACACATTAATGGCATCCTCGGAAATACCTGTGAATCATCAGTGGGTAACCCTACATACTTCCCTTGCAGAGAACCATGCATATGAATCCAACGTGACATAAAGTACCAGTGCTGCTGTACCATCCTCAGCCACAGCTGATCCTCAGTTGGACTACTGAGGAAGTAGTCATGGTTCTTGAAGGGTGGCATTAGTGGATTTACAGAAGAGTATCTAGGGATGAGAAGCAAAGCAGTGCTCGTGCTGAAGGACTCTCCTCTCCCTTTGGTGCTTTTGTAAAACCAAAATCCTATAACAGTAAACGACAGTCTGAAATTGCAGATAAAAGTCATTCAGTTTCTTCCTTCCCTATCAGTGCAGCATGTGTGCTGCTTTGAAGAGCTATGCTTTCAAGTCAGGCTGCAGGCACATACATGTTTTAAGATTTAAGGCTGTGGGGATAAAATATTAGGAAGCTCAGACGGTTTGTGACACCAGGTTGAACTGGAGAAGCATGCAAAAATATTCAAATCCAGGCATCTTTCTTCTGATTTCACTGGGCTTTTTCCCAGGCACTGGAGGAGGAAGTGATGCAGAAAGGAATTTGCTTTCCTGAGTCAAGCAGGCAGAGGAATCCGTCTTAATCTCTTATTTCCTTTCTCCTTCTAGGTACTCAGCTTGTATAACACCATAAATCCAGAAGCTTCCGCCTCTCCATGCTGCGTGTCCCAGGATTTAGAGCCCCTCACCATCCTCTACTACATTGGCAAAACACCCAAAATCGAACAGCTGTCTAACATGATTGTAAAGTCTTGCAAATGCAGCTAAAGGATAC
>PPHD01007815.1:0-22544 GCA_002909625.1 Bambusicola thoracicus
TTTTTTTTTTTTTTTTTTTTTTTTTTAATTGCAGAGTAATTAATCCAGCACAGAAGACAAAATTTAGAATGATTAATTTAGTTCTTTTATATCATTGTTCTTCAATTTTATGATATAATCATTTCTATGATGTGAATATATTTATACAAATATGTTTTTCCTCAAAGGAATATGAATTAAAAATAAAATCTCAACCTTGCCTTTATGAATGTAAATTTGGAAAGTTAGATATTCCTGTAAGTTTAAGGGCTGATTGGTTTTTCTTCTTGTCCCCATTTCCACAATGGTAGTATTACAAGATTAAATTGCTTACAATGATAGGGAGACTCTAATTGCTTGATATGATGGGGTTCTGGGGATTTTGGTTTTATTCACGTGCTTTTCATCCAAGTCATGATACATTTCAACTCTCAGACCTGAAGATATTTTTTCTAAATATATCCAGTAGGGAAAAATCACTTTTTAAGAGGAAAAAATACCTTCTGGTTTTTTGACATGCTTCATCTGGACATGACTTAGAATCTGATAAGCTCATGCTGTTAATGAATTAGAAGAGCAAAGAAACCTGTAAAAAAGTATACTGCAGTGTTTAAGTACAGACCGATATGATATGCAAAGCTATATTTTGCAAGTAATGAAATAAGGACAGAAACTGGGGAAAGAAGAGGAGCAAGAGAAGAAAAATGAAAGCAATAAATAATGTGTTCCTGTTTCTGTTGTCAACGTGAATTTAAACTGATCGTATTACAAAACTTGCAGTGAGTACATATGTGTTGTGAAATCATAGTCTCCTTACATTCAAGGTAATTCACTCCTATGATCTGTATTTACTGTAATCTAGGTATTTTGTGTGAATACCTGCACAAGAGAAATTTTGCGCTTTTTTTCTGCAGTTACCTATCTGTTCATGATTAGAGATTAAACTTTCCAAAGTCCAAGGTTTGTTGTTTGTTTTTCTTTTTAAAGCTTGAGGACACTGCCATTAATAGAATTTCATTTGAATGTGGAAGGAAGAAGGAATATATTATTTCATGTGAAAAACACATTTTTCTTCACTTTCAAAATGAAATATTAACAGAACAAAGATATACATAACTTTTACTTGCTCTGCAGCCTCTATCCCCCAACACAGGTTGTCGGGGATAAAGGAATAAATAGTACGGAAATGACAATTTTTATGTCATCCTCTAGATGAACGTTATTGCTTTGCTAGAGACAATGAGCAGTTAGCTACTAACTACACTGGACTCTGATTTCTTATATCAGTGGATCCTAATGTAATCTTCCCTGCTTTGTGGCATCGTGTTTGCCAGTCTTGGCTTTAGAAGTGTGAAGTATTGCTTAGACATCATTCAAATTACAAGTTCACAAGAAACCTTTTAACATACAGAAAAAGCATCATAGGCAATAGTGTATGGAATTGACTGTTTTTCATAGTCAGAGCTTTGTTACAGGTTAAATCTTTTGTTGCATCCACAAATTCCAGCCTTCTTAAAAGACGTGTCTCTGGAACTTTTTCACTGTAAATACACTGTTGTAATTCAACTGACAGCATATGATTTCATCAGTCCAAATCTTGGTGACATCAAAACTATAGCTGAAGGAAAAGTACTTGTGCAAACTATGAATGCAAGGCCTTGAAGTCTATTGCTTTGTTTCATTTGTCCTTCGCAAATAAACTAGATGTTAACTGTGAAATATTGCATCAGCGAATTTTAAATATCCTAATTTCATAAATTGTACGTGAAACTTAAAGGTTACTGTGGAAACATTAACTCAAGTATTTTCAGATGCTTTAGGAAATAGTTATGTCATGTCTTGCCTAATCATCTAAGTACTGTATGCAATGGACGCAAATTACTGTTCTGACAACTCATGGATCCAATTCAACATGGAGAGATTGAATAAAGTTCAAAGCTGAAAGTGTGTGCCCATGATTGTTGGACTTAAGACATTTATATACATATTGTGGAATTTCTGAACTTAGCTAACGGAAGTGCTAATGGGTATAATGTTTTAATTGTCTTTGAATCCTGCTGATAAGAAGACACAGTATCCCTATTGTCATTGTCTTTATGAGCTAGTAGAAGTAGCTCTTGAGGATGCATGTTTTAATGTGTCTAGAGATTTTTATAGTATAGATGAGATGGATGTTTAATTATGAAGATGCTGAGCAAACAGAATAGATTATGGAACAGGAAACAGTAAAAAATCGTAAGCTCTATTTTTGTCTCTTCCAGGTTGCAACTAGTGCACGTTAGCAGTGGAGGAGGGAGTTTCTTCTTAAGACATGTGAATACTCCATATTCAGTTTTTAACCTCAATGGCTGAACTGATTTTCTGTTTTAAAATTTGAAGTTACAGGAGATATAACTTCAAAGTGAATCAGAGCTATGTTTATCCCTCTTATATGTCAGAGTTTAAGTGCAATGTTTTATGTATACAGTCATCATGACAGTTAAAAAGGCTATAAAGAAAAGCAATTATATAATTGCTTTAAAGAATTAAGTAGCACAGATAAAGGCTTTTAGAAACTACAGAGCAGTTTTAATAATTATATCATCTGAAGTCAAGCTGCAAAATTATGTCCTAATTATTTGCAATGAGTAATTATCTATAAAGTTATAAGCTTTGAAAGATTTTATGGGAGAGTGGGGGAATTCTTTGATTATTTTTTTCTTGCATACACACTAAAACAACACCCCGTCATTTTCTATTTTAGCAGTTTCCACAACTTAAACATTAAATTCTTATTGTTGCTTTCTGTTATATTAGTAGTGTGTGTTTTGCAATTCTAATCTTCACGTTTTTCTTTCTTTATCACCGAAGTAGGCCTTTTGAAGCCAGGGAATTTTTCATAGCAATATTGACAGTGTTCGCATTTGCATGATGACAGCCAAGGAATGGAGCAGTAATTTTTGAAATTGCAGAAGTATTTAGAACACTGATAAAAGCTGAAATATATTTTTGATGGATTGAAGTTAAGCATACATGATTTTTCCTGCTGTCAAAAGGCTCTGAATTTAGTGAATATTTGCCTGCTGTGAGAATGCAAGATTAACATCACAACCATCACCCGGGCACCCAAACCCTGCAATTTAATAGCTTTTTAGGTTCTTTCCTTTTTCTAAACAGCAATTAATCTCATTTTAGTACAATTTTCTCGTTTCTGAAGTCGCTCATTGAATCGCTGTTTTGTTCATATTTGGCTTCAGCTCCTCTGCATAGTCATTAAAGTCCCAATTAATGTCACCTTTAGCTGAAGAGTACTCATTTTTATTGAGAAAATGACAGTTGCTGCCATGAGTAGTGCAGTGTAATATACATTAATTGCCCTGTAACACTGGTAATTACGAGTTTTTCAAGCCTCTCAGTAAACTGTCATGCCTAGACAAGACTGTGCTAAAATAGATTACTCATTAGGGAGACCTGTCCTGTTTTCTGGTGGGTTCTTAGTGTTGGTTTAAAAAAAAAATCTTGAGTTTGAACAAATAGTTGCCAAAAGCAATTTCCTACAACAACATGTCTGTGTTCAGTTTTCCAGCCATCACTTAAGCCTGCGGTCAGCAAACAGACAGGGTGCTGTGGACTCTAGAGATGTCAAGATTTCAGTGTTTATTTACGAAGATCACAAGGATAAGCTTAGCAATTCATAATTCAGTGTTTAATATGGATGTTATTAAAGCCACCTCTTTCAGTGTTGTGTTTATAACAAGTCTACCTGATGTTTTAGAACAGCAGTCAATACTATCAATATTCCATGCCTAGAAAGACTTCAACACAATGCTACCAACTAGCCAGTGAGTTTAAATTACTAAATCTATTATCAAATAATTCTTAAACAGGAACAGCAGGGATTATGCTGTACGTTAGGTGGAATGTTTAGCAGCTATTTTAGGAATTGTATAGTGTGGCAAGGTCTATCTAAATAAAATAAAAATTACAAACCATCAGTGGGAAGACTGTTTAATACTATGACCCCCTCTGAAAATCATACTTTTAACATGCATATTATTAGAAGACCCACCTGCTGATGGACTTGGGGTATAGTGTGAGGCAAGTGTTTTTAATTTTAGAAGGAATGTATTTCATTGCTTTCTGTTCTGTCTCTCTCATGTTTTATGTTTGTTTTTAAGGACAAAATAGTCTTCTTTACAGCTCATTGCAGCACTGAACTGACAAAAGAAAACCTTTGTTTTATCTCTGTTATAACACCCGCTTTAGGCAATCTGCTCTTTCGTGCTCTCTCTAAATGAATTTTGTCACAGCCTTTCATATTCTCTTGTGGTGATGAGCTAATGAAAGTAGATAGTACAATTTGTGCTGACCAGGTAGCAACTGCCTGCTTGCAGCTGAGGATAGTTTAAAGAAATAAATAAAATATAGCATTATATCACTGATTTATCCATTACATGACATTAATAGTGAGAAACCTTGGTGTGTTTATCTGTTTGTATTGGTGTGCATTTATCGAATTGTTTATGACAAGACTAATTGGGGTAATTGTAGACACTGAAATTACCTGTCAGCTATATGTAACCACACTCCCTTTCTTTCTGACAAATGATGACAACTGAGGGACCCCGTAGCATTACTCATGATGGCTTTTCGAGTGGTAATAAGGACAATAGGGGCCCTGGCTAATTTGACATGGACAGCCTTCACAACAAGAAGCCAGCTAAATGACTTGTCAGTAGGGGAAAGAAGTCAGAAAAGTAATGGAGTCCCCCATGGCGCTCTGACAGGGAGATGAGGCAATTTCAACGGAAAGTGAAAAGGCTTCCGTTTGTCAAGTATTTAGAACAATCAGAGAACAGCTAGAGGCTGGAACCTGACAATAAATTTGTGAACCATGGTAGCAGTTTCATATAGGTCAGTTATTTCATAATGGCTGTGAAGCTTTCAGAGGTTTCTGCTTTCGTAGCATACTTCACATCAGCCAACTGGTGCTTTGTCACCTTAAATTTGTGCTTCACTTTACACAGTAGGAATAATGGTTAAGGTTACAGAGGAGCGGCAGTGTAAGACAGCATGATGTGCAGACACCAATCTATTGAAAAATAAACAAAAATTTAGATAGTAATGGTGTGATTGCATCCATTACAAGCTAGCAGTGTTAACAGGTTCTTTATGATTTTGGCCTGCACCCTTTATATGGTTAAGTAGCATACTGTATTTGTCCTGGACAAAACTAATAAAACATATCTTCCTATCCTTTCACCCTACCATACACAGTTAGAATTTCCTAAGATTCATTTCCTCCTGCTTGCTTTTGAAATATATTCCAGTCCTACAATTATGACACTGATTGAGACACTCTTAACAGTTGACACAAAAGGAGGATCTGTGATGTTTTTGAGTGCTCAGCTGAAGATGATGTACTTCTTTCAAAAAGGAAAAACAACACCTTCCAGAATTAAATACCAGCTCTGAAGCCCACTGGCAATTCTTTTTATCTGTGGCTTCAAGAGTCTGCTGGGTTTTTTGTTTTGGTTTTTAATCTAGTTTTCACCTGTTTATTTGCATTGAAATAAAAAGTCAATGTATGATTAAAGCATCAGTTCAGTACTGCATTCTGCCTTCTGAATTCCTGACACAGACTCCTGAATTCCTTAAAAGTGTTTATGGATTGAGCACACGTTTAGTTGGAAGTATCAGCTTGTCCTTTTTGGCAGTGATTGTTTTGTTAGAAAGTAGGATTGAATATTTTCATTTTAATGTTTTACTAATGGTCTTATTCCTTCATTTTACCAAGTGTCCTGTTTCTTGGACATTTTAAAGCTAATGCAGCAGCTATTTGTTTGTGAACCATGTGGATTCTAGCTTTTTTGATAGGCACTTCAAGATGTCTCATTGTATGACCAACACATTTCTTGACCTGATCTTACTAAATTTAGTTACAGAAACATTTTACCTCCCCTTCTCAGTCATTCGGATGTATAGCACAGCTTTTTCTCTTACATAGAAGCCTTAGAATAGAAGCTTTCTTGTGCCATATTTAAAAAGTAATACTGCTTTGTTTATATGAATCCTGCTCCCCCACACCACTTCCATCAATCACCCTTTCCTCTTTAAAAAAAAAAAGTTATGCTCTTGCTGTATGAGTCTCATCAGTCAGATTTGAAGGAATTTAGGCCAGCCAAGACCTGGGTCCTTGATTCCCAATACTGGAACAATTCAATGTAGTTTTTTTTGTTTTTTTCTCAAGGAAACATACTGATGAATTGAAGGAGCTTGTCTTTTTGTAAGATGAGCCATTGAGTCAGGTGTTAGTGTAGTGTGCCTTCTCTGGAAAAAAAAAAAAAAAAAACATGATCATTTAAACACAGTATATCTATACCTAATCTCCTTTCTTGTTTGCACATCTTGCACATGCTCACCTATGTTTGCCAAATACTCTACTGGTTATTTTCTGATATATTTCTCCAGCAGAATTAAGTCTTATCAGGATATGGTGAAGTGGCACCAAGATCTCTTCTCCTTGGATAATGTAAAAGCTTCCTCTTTTTTTGCCTGAAAGAGGGATTTTGAGGTATTCACATTCAAATCTCTTCAGAGCATTACAAGATCAGGGTTGAGACCAAGAATTGCTAGGACATGCTATCTTGTTTGTACTCTTCCTTCATTACTGGTGGAATCATGAGGGTGTGAGTAGGGCAGAAACTGCTCCTTCAGGCTCTTTGGTGCAACTGTCATAGTGGTTTGCTTCATGATTGTTTGCTCATGTAATAGTTCATTGCTAGTAACTGCCTTTAATACTTCCACTGACCTTATTAGCTAATCTTATCTCAGCTTTCCAAGTGATCCGAGAGTGACTGTTGGTTTTTTATCACCTCCTTTTCCTTCCTCCCTACTTCCATATACCCTAATGGGCTTCAGTGCTTAAATATTATCCAAACCTTGATCAAATCATGAGGCTGATACAGTCAATTTTCACTCCATGCTATGTGCACTCCAGCTGTATGACTCCTGCTGAAGTCAGTGATATCCATGTAGTTGAAATTCCAACTACATTTATTCCTTCCTTTCTTGAAATATTTAAATTAACCAAATTTTTGATTAATTACTAAATACAAAATTACTCATAAAGAACAAGTGTAAATATGATAGACATGTAATAAACTTATAGCAAAATATGGACAAATTCATACCTGGCAGCAGAAAGACAGATATAGCCCAGTCATTTCAATGCATGCTGCACAAATGATAGATGTTATCTTAAAGCTTACTGTTCTGTTTGGAATATGTATTTTTCCAGTGGTTAAAACATACTTTGTTGCAATAACCTTTTCAATTTTGTGACTGTTTCCATTTTGTGTGAGAATCAATAGCTTAATTAAAAAATGACACCTAAAGCAAGATGAAGAAATCAAAATAAACTGCTCAAAGTTTAGGAAAATGGCTTTCTTTGAAAGAAATCTGGTTAAAGTGTCTTATTTAAAGATACCTTAAAAATAGGTAGTATTTCAATGGCATTCAGTTTGAGAAGATTCTCCATAGTGTAGGAGGGATACCTCAGTCTTCTGGTGATGCTGGTTGGAAATAGACCCTCATGACAACTCTAACATCTTTCTTTCATTAAGAGATTTTGTTATTATGCTTGATTTAGGAGGTATTTGGGGTCTTTTTATCATGCATAGTATAGGTCTTCAAGAAGATTTTTTTTTTCTTTTTCCAAAGCAAATGCCTCTCTTATTTATTGCAGAAGATATCAGAGCTTTGACAGAAGTTGTGCCTTGTGGCAAGAAGTGTCTGTTTTGAGAGGAATGAGGGCAACGTAGTTCTGCTCAAGGAAATGGAAGAATATTTCCTTCTATAGTGGATTAATTCCACTATTTATTTATTTAAAAAAAAACTTAAAAATCAAAACAAGCCTAAAAATAAGCCCAGATATTCTTTATAATTGTACCTAGACTAAATTGAATATTTTTTGTAGCAACTTAAATTCAATAATTTTATCATTAATAAAATTGAATCTATACACATTTGTAAAAAGAAGCTGAATAAATTCTGAAAAGTATTAAATAGATTTTTTCAAAATTTTGCATCTAATGTGACTATTTTCCATAACTAGACCTTTGAATACTTGCCAAGTTTCTGTACTGCTGAGTAATTATATCTTTTTCATAAATATTTTCACAATATAATGTTGCATAGGTCTACTGTTACTATATTCTAAAGTATGATGTGAAATCACAGCAGAAAATGCTTAAATAAAGCTTCACTTTTTCTTTTTCTTCTCTTTTTAATTTAGATATATGCAGGAATTAGTATAAATGTTTTTGGTTTTTTTAATTCCTCTCTTAGTCTGACAAAAGTAGAACCATTGCAGCCAATAACTGTCTCAGTGCCTGCATTTAGTATATGTTGAATAGAAGTGCAAAACAGAATCACATATATACCAAAACTATAAGTAAGTCTTTGTGTATCAATTACATTTCTATTTCAGCAGGTAATACCACAAATTCAGGGAACGTGTAGGTTGTAATACTGCATTTGCCTAAATATTGAGCATTCTGATAATATAAAATCCTTTCCACCTACTATGTCAATCACTTAGAATTAATGAAATTTCAGTGAATAATAAAGGATCATAGATATGCTGGCTACTAAATCAGGCTTTTTTTTTTTTTTAAGTTCAGAGCCAATAAGAAAATGTTTCTGCAGAAGTAAAATACCATATTCTTAAATTCCAATCTCCCTTATATGAAGAAATATGTTTAATACCTTTTATACTATGAAATGGCAACTGTTCATTCTAAATTTCTGCAACATGTTTACTTTAGTTAATTATGAGGAAACTGTCACTGCCTGTGTCATTAGCAGGTATAAATAAATAATGATAGATTTTGAACACCTTGTAGGTTGAAATGTAAGTAGCTTTGCACAGAGAAGGAGCAAATATATTTAGATATGATAAAGTTATGTATGTAATGCTTTTATGTTTTCACTAACAATTTTAACTGCAAAATAAATTCAAATTATGTGAACTGTACTTGTCCATTATGTAGTCTTAATATTCTTTCAACCATCTATTCCAGTAAGTATAACAACTTTCATTTGCTTTCCCAATATTTTCTTTCCTTTCTCTGAAAAAGAAATAGGTCTACCGTGAAGTTAATGGACAGTGACACTGTAAAATCAGGAAAAACATCTTCCAAATGCAAGGGAAAAAAACCCAACAACAAAAATTAGCTTTTCTGTTTGGACATGCAGTGTGTGATGGAGATCAAGTTAGCATGTTTCATGCTTGACTGCCTGTTTAGTGGAAGGAGATGTTTTAACTTTTCTATTTCCTCTTTTTAATTGATTTAGCCTAGTTGTCTTAGGCAGTTTTTTCCTGTTCAAGTTTCTGTGTAAGTCTAAAAACTAGAGAAGCAAGCCCTAAGCACAGGTATTCCAAAACCACCAGTTAGCTAATTATTTCATGGCTAATAAAGATGGAAAAGTACATATGTAGAGGCATGTACCCTTATTATTAAGTGTAAAATATTTTTTTTCATATAATCTTCCCCCTTACTACATGAAAAATTGCTTCTGTACTAAAGGCATCACTGTTTTACTATTAAATATAAAATCTTAACACTGACCTGAGATAGTACTTGTATCTAGTAACTGGATCCCTATGTCTGGGGGTTTTACTGTATACATGTCCATCCATAATTACAAAGATAGGTGTATTTTTGTTTATAGGGAGTCCAAATTCATGTGTGAAATCTAGAGTCATATGTAAGAGTCATGAGTATCAGGAAAAGATAGCATGAAGTGAATGAGACTGGTTAAATGGTGGCACACGTGGAGTCTATTCCCATTCCTGCGTGTAGGGATAAACTGTAATTCCAGCAGGTGGCAAAGCTTCCTATTCTAATTGGAAATAATCAATATATGACATACTGAAAATAATAAATTGCATAAGGAATATTATTGATGAGCAAAATGCCATTGGCTGGCTTTATTCATTTTAGTGTATTTAGATTGTATTTTAACTACCTTCTAATTAGTTTTAACTTAGCTCAATTAGAAGCAGTAAAACCTACTTATCCAGTAAGTGGCACATGTCATAAAGAAACATACAACCTCCTTATTTCCCTAAGTCAGTCATCCATTAAGTAATTAACTGACCTTTTGTTTTCCCCATTTTTTTTGAAGAAAAACAATACAATTAAATTTATCCTTTTCCCCCTCCCCAAAAGCACAGAAACAACTTTGTTTTCCTAGCTGCATTCTTAGCTGTTAAAATATCCAAAGACACTCAATCACGTTGCATTTTAATTTCCAGGCCATGTGTTATATTAGTGAAGCGCACATGTTACTGATTTGAGCTGAAAGTTCTCAGTTTGTTTAACAGAGCACCAGGCTGGCATGAACAAGGTCCATGCTAGGTCAGAGGCCTGGGGTTGACATCTTTCTTAAATCTTACGTTTGTAAAAACTAGAAGCACGGGTCAGGGCAGCCAGCTGATAGCATTACTTCTTAAAACCATTGATTAGTTTAGCTCAACATTTATCAACTACACAGAGACTAACACTTAACCTTTTAACTTGAAAGATTTGATGTACCTTATTTTTTAATGAGGATGTTATTGTCCCAAGGTGTTGGCTCCATACCCTTATAGCTTTAGTGCATGCATTTTTAACCTTTTGGCTGGCTAACAGAATAGAAAATGCAGTGTTTATGATTGTGGTTTGTTTTGAGGGCAGAGACTGAGTACTTTGCTGTAAAAAAATTCAAATATCATTGTATCAGTTCTGAGATTTTACTTGCATCTGTTCCATTAACCTAGATTTCAAGATAGGAAATGGAGTTTATTTTGTAGTTTACTTAAACATTAGCTGTGTTGTTGCTTTTTTAATTTAAAATCATTAACTGATAAATATTTACAATTTGCATTTTCCTTAGAAAAGATACAGTAACCTACTACTTCGGTTTTACCTAATTATCTGTTAGTCATTGTGAATATAAGCCATAATGACCCAACGTTTGAAAATGAATTCTTATCTCTATGAGGAGCAAAGTTGCCCATGATTTAGGTTTTCCTTCTCTTTGAATAGGGAGCACAGAAGTGGTATATTTTGTCAATTACAAGTGTGAGCATTACAAAAAGAGTGCAGGAAGTACTGTCACCAGAGAGCTGAAATAATCCTGAATTTGTACATTAATTGCGAGAGTTGCAGGTCTTGCTATAAGAAAACAGTAGACAGGGGATGAAATACAAGGACCACGGCAAACCAAAGACAGTACAATTTCTACACAAGCAACACAGAGTTCCCAGTGATATATCATGCGAGAGACAGGCAACGGGGATATAGTCACAGCAGGTCTCAATCAAGTTCTTCTGAACCCTAAGGGGCTGAAACAGATCGCAGCAGTGACAAAGCATGACCTAACAGAGTATCCACGATCTAATACAAAGAAAAGTGAAATATCATTTTCTGATTGAGGAATAGGGTGTACAGTGTCAATAAGAGGAAACAGGAGCATTAAGTCCCAAATCAAAAAGGTTTTCCATGCTGCTTTTACTTGAAAGTGTTTCTATTTGGCAACAGCATTAACTTTTATGTACTCTGGCTTAGCTTCCTAACTCCTGGCAGCCAGTTACTTCACTCAAGCACCTAGGAGCACAGCACCTAATTACTGCCCTTTGACTCCACGTGCGTTACTTTTTATTGCAAAGTCCTATCTTAGATACAGATTTCCGTAGTACCCCAGCATCAGGAGCTCTGTCCTGGTTACAAATCAAGAGGCACAACAGCAGCAGTTCAAGAATAAAAGGCTCAGCAAAGTTGGTATGAGAGATTTGATTAGTATGCATATGTGTGTGACCTGGTTTATACATGATCTGCTGAAACTGCACAGTCAGCAGCAGAGGGTGCCTTCAGTGGGCTAGAATAATCTCTGCTGCTCCTCCTACTTAAAAAGAAGTAGGAAAAAATCCAGAATGAATGCTTACTGTCTTTTATTATATAGATATCTAGATAGCTAGAAGAGGAATTTCTACAAGGGCAGGGGGGGCCAAATAAAACAGAAGGTCGGTTTGGGAATTTCCTTTTTGATTACTGGCAACATTCTTACCTCCTTTCCGTGTTATGTGCTGTCTGTAAATAATGACTCAAATGTGTGAAAGTGAAGTACAAAATTTAATGTACAGTTTCTAGTTTGTAATCCCAGTTTGTTAACAAATCAGAAAATACTGATGCTTCCTGGAAAAAAAGAAAGGTGGTGGCAGTTTTCTCTTTATGCACTTACAATGTCATAAAACCAAAATTTGAGAAGAAGCAATATTTCCAGACTATTTTTGCCTGACTTCAGCCTAGGCACTGCAACTCCATGCCCTAACTCAAGCCCAAGTGTCCTGTGGCAGACTCTATTCCATCCTAGTGTAAGCACAAGTGTTATTGTTACGGTCCCTCTAGAGAAAAAACCACCACCTTGGAGCTGAATTTTGACATCTAGAGTGGAAGGGGCAGCCTGACATCAGTAACTGAACAGATCAAGACACAACTTAATACCAAGCATAAAAGTTCCATTAATCTGAAAGAGAAACAGCTGAAAAGAGACTTGCATTTTTTATTACTGAGTCTCATGTTATCTAGTCATAGGTCAACAATTTATTTTTCCTGCTTAACTTAACCCTTTGATGTAGCCACATGACTCCAAAAAATTAGTTCTATTTTGGATCCGTTGTGTTACCTGAAGCAAATATTGTTTCCTAAAATTTAGTTTATGTCCTTTACAAAACGTTAGGACTTTGGTCCACTTATTTCCCCCCTCACTGCAGACTATAAAATCGGTTTGAATACCTTTCAGTACATGTTTATTTTATTGCTAACAAGCGTAGTGGAAATGCTAAGCCATGGCCTGAAACAGTGATTAAGCACTTAGTAGGAAGACAAGGCCAATGCAGGGGACATCAGGTGCGTGCACCTGAGTGACCAGAAGGGCTAGAACCAGGATCCAGTCCATCCCAGATCTCATATAAGGGTTGCAGTGGAGATGATGGTACCTTGCTGGAGATTCCTGCATACCCGGTGCCCTTTAAAAGTAAGCAGGTTTTTTTCCTTTGCTTCTGTGTCCATAGCTGCTCCATTTGGACTTGTTCTCATTTGCTGCAGCCTAGGATTGTGCCTTCAGCTATTATTGCTGTACTTTCCATCACATTACAAGTAAAAAGTAAAACAGACAGCTTGTTTACTTTTAGTGCTTGGTGAAAATTAACATACAGCTCTCTGAACTGCAGTAATCTGAAATAGTCTGGGTACTGCTCATTAATATTCTTTCTGTTCTATGAAAAATGAGCCTCAGTATAACGACAGCTGGATTTAAAATCTGCAAAAGTATTCTGTAGCTGTTATAAAGTGGTGGACCTTCATTGTTTTTCCTGGACCTATCTACTTTAAGTTGAAAACACAGTATAATAAAAACAAGAATGCTACAATAGTCACTGGCTTCTCAAAGATAACATTTTCACATATTGCAAGAAAGGAAGAGAAATTAACTGTTTTTATTGTATTTCTTTGTTTTGGGGGAAAAAGATTGTTTGAATGGTATGCTTATATAAACACTGATATTTATGTAACTCTTGTTTCTCAGCACTTTCCCTCAGTATTGGTTGACTTGTTTGTTGTTTTTTTTTTTTCTGTCAGATGTTATATATTTTATATTAGAAAGGTTTCTGTCCATAGGGGGGAAGCTGTAAGAGTAAATCTGCATTTTATGATACTGTAATACATCAGTGTTTTAAAGTTGCATTTGTTTTGTGGGAATAGGGCAGTGGGCACACTCCTAGTTCCGGTTGAAGACATCTGTTGATTCTGAAACATTCATGTTCTAAAAGCCATACTGGAGTATAAGAAACAAGGATATTGTGGAACATACCAGAAAAATGTTGTGGAACTTTTAGAAATAACATTATGAAGTATTTCATATCTCAACTGTTTCAATTGAGTATCTATCTTATCAGACCATGTGAATACGCCTATGACGCCTCAAGCTAGACTTGTCCTGGGGTGAGGTTTTACTGAGACTGTATAAATATAGATGATTTAGAGATTCTGAACTGTATTTTGTTTTACTCTCTAAAGCAACCAATGTGTTATCCTCCAAATTAAGCACTTCAGGCACTCAATCACTTTCAGCAGAGAAGAAAAAAATAGTCTGCAGTATGTCATGTGTGTTTTGTCCCAGTACAGAGTGAGTTAAATATGAGCAGATTATATGTTTGTTTCCTGTACGTACACCAAAGGATTAAACATCTAGCAGAAAGCTATTTAAGCTTAAGAATAGTAAAAGCATACAAAAAGTGTCTATACTCATTGATAAAAATAACAAGCTAGGAGCTAGCGCATTCAAAATACTTATCCAAAGTAAGTGAAAGCAAAAAAAGCTAACAACTTTGCAGTGAACTTCAGTCTGTATACAAAAAGTGTAAAGCTCACTTTTTTCTAACAATATTCATTTATTATTGAAATATAAATTTTAAAGTGCTTTCCTTTTTCTCTTAAAATTATTTAAGGTTACAGAAAATATGCAACTTCCTCTTTTCTGAGAGTAATGTCTTGCTAAATGTAGTCTGTATGGCAAACAGGTATTGAACCAGAGAGAGTATCACATTACAAAGAAGAAATGAAATAAAGATCTTACCTGTATCCTGAGCTCACAGAAGGCCTCTAAGAGGAGCAATCTCCAGATAAAGATCCTTCCTCCTTGGGAGTCAGCCCTTAAATGGGGTCTAGGAGTCACTCAGGTGAAATTGTGTTCACCTGTGCCCCTGCAGCTGACTCAGTGCTCACCTCAGGTGGTCAATCAGAGGTTCAGGCCGTGATTCAACAGTTCCCATACAGTAATCTGACTTGCAAGAAGAGTTGTACTAAGATATTTGTGTTTATTTTGTACATATGGAATCAACTGTGCTGCATATAAGTTGTGCAATCCCTTTGATTTACAAAAGGAAAATCAAACTAAGAAAATACTCCAAAACAAATATGTTAAATTATTTTTATGTTTTGTATTGAAGTCCCAAGGAATTTAATTCTAAAAAGAAAGGATTTGCCCTCACAGAATTCAAATAAATCCCATGAAAGTATAATTTTTAAAGCAGTGACACTTTGCTATGAGAAAGGCAGATTATTCCTGTCTATCCTATACCTTACCTTAATCAATTTAACAAATGTATACTTAATGTTTATTTCAGGACAAAAAGCCATGTTTCCTCTGGCTAAGGAACCAGAGGTGTTACACAGATAGTTGCAGAGTTACTCAAATCCTTCTACATTCACCTTATCATAAAGAGGGAGAAAAATGATCAAGATAAACTTAGAATAGGGAAACCAACCTCCTATACATACAGATATATTCATGTGTATGTGTGTATATCTATAACTATGTCCCTTTTTTATGTTTCCACAGCAATAGTATAAATCATTAGGTTAGCTTTATCTCTGAGCTTATTCCCAAGGAATCTTTTCACATAAAATTTATGAACAACTTTAAGTTAAAGACAGGACAGTGGAGTACAAAATAACTATTGGGTTAAAGTTGTCTGGCTAAAAATCTTTCATGTGTGGCTGATAATATGAAGCTTACATCCAGTTATATGGGGTTCTTTTTTGTTTCCCCCCCACCTTGTCATTTTTCCACATTTGTGCTTTGGGGTTTTGTACTGTATTTCTTACATTTCTCCCAGCCTTGAATTTCTAGAGATCTTAAAGCAGATAGCCTTGTTTGTGGAAAAGAAACTGCTAATAATACTAATTTTTTCAGTTGTTTAACATTTCCTGTTGGCAAGACAAACTTTCAGCCATTAAAGCAGACCCAAGTAGATAGCTTATGCCTGAGTATATTAACAAAGGTAAGCAAGTACTTAAAAGTCTGAAAACCTTCATCAGAATGCACTGGTGAAAAATTCATTTACGCCAAAACATTTCTTTGGGAACTACTGGGAGAGTAATTTCCTGGGAATGCCCTCGATTCCTAGAGCATTTCACTTAGAACAAGGTCTTCATAGAAGAAGCATGGTTCACTAGAAATCCACTTGAGATCGTCAATTCACTGATAACAGCAACTACAAATAGTTATCTAATTTCTATCCGTGACTTCTTAGTGAGAAAGACCGGTAATCCTTAGATGTGATTATCAACTTGTAATTGTGGTTGGTTTTGTTTTGTTTTTGATTTTATTTTGGAAGCTGCTTTCTTTTTGCTTTCATTGTATTTCTGGAAGTGCAGTACAAAGAGGCACTCATTACCTACTGTTAAATCTGGAACTGACAATACATGCATTGCAAATGTAATTTATGATTGACTATTATTTAGTAATTCTATATCATTTTGTTTGCATCTCATCCTGTTTCTTGTATTGATGTCAAATTGTGATATGAAAGACAAATGGAGTTGCTGATCAATGACTAAAATACATGCTGATATAACAAAATGGCATAAGAACAGAGGATCCATTAAGCACAAATCATAATGTGTGCCAGAAATTAAAATATACCACTGTGAGATGCTTAAGTGTCAGGAGAGATTCCAGCACATCTGTTTACCTTCCATTCATGTAAAAGAAACATGAATAGGTTGGAATGCTTAAGCCAGGGAAAAAAATAACAGAAATATTAAATGAGAGAATATACAAGGGGTATTCTGAAAGTTGTGTGTCCTATTTTATTATGTTCGCCCATGACATTAGAGGTAGATATTGATGGGATGGAAGTAGAATCTGAACTTCCCAACAATATTGTTACATTTTGTTGCCATGTGACAGATGGCAGCAGAAGAGCAGTCTGGCAAAATGGTGTCTGACGTGGAAGTGTGAATGAAGCAAAGGTATGGAATTGAATTCTTCCATGCAGAAGAAATGACGCTCATTGGAATTCATTGATGTTTGCTGAATCTTTATGGAGACCAAACAGTGGATGTGAGCACAGTGAGGTGGTGAGTGGTGTCTTTCATCAGAGGTGACAGCAATGTGAAAGACAAGCTGTGTTTCAAAACTGCTGTGCAGAGCAGTCATACCATAAAATGAAGAGTGTCTTGATCAACTCTACCACACTGATCAGTGGACTATCACCAGGGAACTGTGTACAGAGCTGAATGTCAGCTTCGATTCAATGGACACAATGGTGGAAAGATTGGAATATCACGAGTCTGCACCAGGGTGGTACCATGAATTCTTACACAGGAACAGAAAGAACACTGTATACAAGTTTGTTGTATTGAACCCACATGAGGCTGAAGGTGACAGTTTCTGAGATGGCATCATTACTGGTGACAAGATGTGGTGTCACCACTGTGAGCCAGAGTCCACATGCAGTCCAGGGAGTGGAACCATGTGAATTCCCCATGGAAGAAAAAGTTCAAGATGCAACCTTCATTGGGTAAAGTGATGTGAATTGTCTTTTGGGATGGGGAAAGGGGTGATCCTTCTGGATGTCTTGGAAACCAAACAGACCATCAGCTCTGACATTGTGATGCTGACTAAGCTGAAGGCTCAAGGGTCAGAGAAGATGGCTACCTTTCTCTTGCAACATGATAACACCAGGCTCCTTACCAGTCTGAATACCATTAAACACACTGCCAAACTTGGCTGGACTGTCTTACCACACTCACTGCGTAGTCCAGATTTGGCACCTTCTGACTTGCAACTGTTCAGACTGATTAAAGATGGATTGTGTGGGCAACATTTTTCTACCAATGATTCTGTCATAACAGCTGTGAAACAGTGGTCACCTCCACTGGTGCAGACTTTTACAAGCACAGCAAGCAGGTTCTTGTCTATAGCTAATGAAAAGGCATAGATAATGATAGTGACTTGTCAGAAAAGAGTGTTTTATACCTGAGAATTTGCTTTTATCAAACAATGTTATTGTGCTCTTTGGATCTGATGTATTTCCATGGAAAAAATAGTACGAGACATTAGTTTTGGAGTGACCTGTATCTAGATAAGTGTACTTTTATGTTCATTTAATTTTTTTTTTCTGCATTAGTACACTTTTTCTACATTTCTTTGTGATCCTGCTGACCATCTTACTTTTTCATATTGCATCCTGTGGTTGACTCGCTTTGTTCTAATGAGCAAAACATTATTTATGAGATGGCTTTTTTTGTTATGTGTATTTGGAAGATCCCTATCTTGCAGTCTGCTGCCTGGAACTCGTGATTCAATATTTCTTTATATTTTAGTGAAGTAATCAAACCCATTTTGGCACCATATTTTGGAGGGGAAAAGAAAGTCCACATATGTAAACAATTTCATATAGTCTATGGGTAGGTATGCATGTCCTTAATATTAGGCAGTATTTTTAAGATGCTGCCTAGGGAATTCTGAATTACTGGTTTTTCTTTAATGCAGAGAGTAAAATATGATACCTAGGCAAAAAGGGGTAAGTATAAATTTTTATTCCAATCTCCAAATTTCCTTGTAGTTGTGGGTTTTTCAGAAGTACACAGAAGCAAGGAGCTAGGGGATTGTGGTTCATAGGGACTAATGCACGTGGCAGGGCTTTTACATTAGTGCTATTTCTTTCAATGCATTATAGTGAAATTGTATTTTAAAACCAGGCAATCTATTGATGCTTTTATTGAATGGAATAATTTATTATAGAAATATTTCAGTCTGTTGACATTTCATCATCAAATAACAGTAAACACAATACACATTTCCCATAAGATTATTCTTGAGAGCCAAATACTTAACATTTGCTTATTCTAAAGGTAGCACTGTAACAAGTGCTCTTCAAGTAAGAACAAAAAAAAAAAAAAAAAAAAAAAGTTTTAAGATGACCTATTTAACATTCAGTAAAAAGTTGGAAATATCACAGAATAATTAAGTTTACTTTCTACTTCTAATTAATATTAAAATTTGGCATTCTATTTTACAATTCATGGACTGTTTTCAATTCTAGTCATTAGAAAAGCTAAACTGCCAATGTTACCTTTTTGGCAGTATCTTAAAATTATTTACTCTTAAACTTATCCACCTAGAATGACAAAAATAAGTAAATGGTTAAAGCCTTCTATTCCATTTACCTGCAAGTTAGTCCAACACTAATTGCTGAATTTTTCAGATTCATCTGGAAGCACTGTAATTTACAAATGATAAACAGATTTCAAAAGTACTGTAAGGCTAAAACTAGAATATTTATTGTAAATTAACAGCTTTGTATTTAACTACACCTCTGTTGAATTTGTTTTATGGAAAAATTCTAAGCATAGATAATGTTTCAGTTAATTATGTGTAGAAAGTAAGAAAAGGTGGTGGCTTGCTCCTCTTATAATTTACTTTATACAATTTATATTTTTTGAAATGGGCAAACACTTAGGTGCTGCTGTTCAGCATCTGCTTCTTTATTGATAGCCTTCATTAACAGTTTGTTAGTAAGTGCCAGTTACTACTGAATGAGAACTGTGGCTTAATTATTTTTCTAACGTAATGCTTCAGGGATTTTTATTTTAACTATTCATAGAATCATAGAAGGCTTGGGTTGAAAGGGACCTCGAGGACCATGAAGTTCCAACCTCCCTCTGCTCCAGACAGGGTTACTGGCATACTAGATCAGATTGCCCATGGCCCTATCCAACCTGGCCTTAAATGCTGCCAGGGATGCTGTATCCATAACCTCTCTGAGCAACCTGTTCCAGCACCTCGCTACTCTCTCAGTGAAAAAACTCCCCCTGACATCTAATCTAAATCTCCCTTCCTTTAGTTTAAAACCATTCCCCCTTATCCAACTATTGTATGATGTTCCACACCACTCCTCTGCTTCATGCATGTTTCTGCATTTTTTTCTTCACAAATTCCACTGACTGTATATTCTCTATTTCTTTTTTCCTCTCCTGTTTCTTCTGTGTGTTTTTGTTGTTGTTGCTGTTACTTAAATATCCTGAAAGCACGTTATAAGAAAAGGATTCTTGTTAGATGCAGAACCTGGAAGTAAATGGAGGTGGTTCTTTCTTCAGAGTTCAAATTCTGGAAGTTTTAGGGCTCATTCATCCAGTAAACATTTCTGTTGCATGTGAGACTAGACAGGGAAGACTAAGGAGCTGAATGTATGCTACTTGTTTTCTGAATAGTCGCCTTTCCTCATCCAGTTGTTAGATGACTGTAAAGAAAATTACCACTGCATGTGTCTCTGTAACTCAGTTTTAGACACGCTGAGGCATAAATTCACTAGCTATGCAAACACAAACTTAAGAACTGTAATAAAGTGTGTGCATAAAATGTTTTTTTGGCTGTCACATTTGATTCAGTTGTTATTACTTTGTTCAGTTTTTCTGTTAAATTAATCTCTATTTGTAAGCAAAAACATTCATCCCTATTCAGCCATTTTTTACAGCAGGCAGGTTTGTTGGCTGTGACAGGTCCTGCATCATACCCAATGACTAGGCAGGCTGCTTGTCACAGTTATCTTTGGCAAGAGGTGGCTTTGCAGGTAAAAATTTCCCACTGAGAAATTTGTGCCTTCACATCCCAATAGCTATGCTTTGTGAAGTGCTGTATTATCATGAAGTTCACATCTTCAGGCAGGTCAGGGCAAGGAATGGCATTTCATTCCTGAAATGAATTTTTAAATGTCAGAGTATATGATTGGTGTGGGTTTGCTTATTCCTTCCTTAAAAACTAGGGCAAGGAACTACTGAGGTAGCTATTACTAAAATCTGAGTTTTGATGGTTGCTTCTGTTTCTTTCTATGTGTCTTTGGTTGGTCACTATGTTGTAGGCTTGAGGACTGGATGAGAGTGACCTGGATAACACTGAGACAGAAGAGCATAAGATTCCTAATGTGTTTGTGAAAGCAAAAAGAGAAAATATTATAGTTATACTTCAGTTCAAAAATTTTGCTCATCTGTATGTATTTGCCTTCCAAGCCTCAAGAACCTGTGCAAGTTGAGGTTGTTACCTTTGATAAAAATCAGACAGTGCATTATTATTTATGAAAACTAAATTATTAAGCTATGTCTGTAGGCTGGGATTTCACAGCAACTAAACCATGGTTCAAGTTCATACTGCTCATTTGAAAAGGAGTTTCTTTCTAATCTTACTTTGTTTAAATCTCCTAGCCTCTTGCACGTGGAATACCTGGTATCCCATTTTATAAATACACATAATCTTGTACAGGCATTCATCTTTGTTACTTAAGTAGAGAAAACATATTTGGTTCTGTATTTGATTTTTTTTTTTTAGCCATGGCAATACCAATTCTAATTGCTCAATTGTATTTTGTATGTTAGTTTCACATACTTCCTTTAGATGTGTAAGACTTTTGTCGCTGTCTAGTCAAACACCATGTCTTACAACCCTTTTGTTACACTTACTGAGCTTGATTTTTTTTTCTTTTTTTTTTCTTTTTTTTTTGAATGAATGCATTTGAAGCATTCCTACTGCCCTATATGGGAGACTGGCCTGCTCTGGGTTTGCTAGTAGTGAACAATTACACTGCTTCTCTTCTTGGCTCTTTTACACTGCAAAGGCAGAATTCTCCTCATCTTTCCTACGGCCGGCTGTTCATTTCCCAGGGCACTGCAGTAGCCTTGGTCTGCGTGTGGCACTTGCAGTACATCTTTCTCGAATGCCCTAACTTCAGATTCTGGGTGAGCGCTGAGCAAATCTTTAAGCAAGTGCAATAGTTGTAGAATTTTCCTGAAAATATCTCTCCCAGATTTTCGTAGGATTATTTTGTATTTTCTGTAGTTGCATCACTTTGCTTCCCTTTAGTGATCAAGTGTTACACAGATTGGTTCCTTCTTCCTGTGAGGAATGCAAACGGAAATACTATTTTTTTTTTTATTGTGGTCCATATATCTGTGTATTGGTTTGAAAAGTACTGTAGCAATCTTTTTGTCATGTTACTGTTAAATTACAGACAATATATAAAAGTCAGAATAGTTATCTGCAGTAAAAATGCAGATAACAAAAAAAACTGGCTAAAAGTGTTCAGTTTGATGTCTGGGTCTTTACTATTTAAAACAACAAGCATTCTGTGATTGGTCATGGCTGTCAGACACACTGTAACCACATCTGCTATTTTAATAAATTTTAATTATTATGTATTTACACAGTAGCAATCAAAATATAGCATCTGATTTGAGTGTTGGGGTTTTTTTCTAAAAATTGAAATGCAGTTTGACTTCCTCTAGCATAAATATTATACAGTCTCCAAACTCCTGCAAGGTACATTGCAGATGTATAGTTGTCCTTAAATACCCGTGGAAAAAGTTTACAGATCAATCTGATTGTATCCGTTCTTGTTTATGGGCATAGGACAGACTCCTGTGCAAAGTAAGCTGAGATAAAACCAATCAATTTGCTATACCAACAGTGATGATATGTTAATGCCAGACGTTACTTCACAGTACAGCACAAGAAAGTGTAGTGGTTCCTCCATTATTTCATTCATTTCAGAAAGTCATCAAATCACTTCAGTGTAAGTATAAAATTTTAATAAAAAAAATCACTCTGTACCACAAAGCTCTTTAAAGTCAGATTTCCATAAATTTGCACAGCACTAAATACTGGAAGTGTTAAGTAAATGAGAGCAAATAAGTACATTA
>PPHD01007816.1:0-22543 GCA_002909625.1 Bambusicola thoracicus
TAGACACCAAGTTGCCCAAAGCCTGGCCTTGATCGTTCCTGAGGATGGGGCTTTCATACCATCTCAGAGCAGCCTTTTCCAGTGCTTCACCAACCTCATCATAAAAAGTTTGTTCTTTATATCCAATCTAAATCTAACTTTTTTCAGTTTAAGCCCATAATTATAGGGCCTGCTAAAATATCTTTTTCTGTCTTTTTTGTAAGCAAGAACTTACAGAGTCTTATCTTCTTTGGGCTAAACAACTCCAACTCTTTCAACCTTTCTTCATAGAGGTATTCCAATCCTCTGATAATTTTCGTGGTCCTCCTCTGGGCCTACTCAAGCAGGCCCATACCACTTTTACAGGGCATCCCAGACCTGAATGTAATATCTCAGATGAGATCTCTCTAAATGAGAGTAGAGATTGAGAATCACCTGCTGGCTATTTGATCTTTTGACCTGCTTGTCCATGTTATCCTAAATACATGCTCACATCTTTCTGCTGTATTGACTGAGCCTCAACAGCTATGAAGATACCAAGTTTTTTAGATGGGTTGCATGATGTGAATCCCATTTTATCTGCAGGATCCTGTACTTCATTCTGTTTAATACCTTTCACTGTTTCAGTCAATTTTCCCCTATGTGTGGTATTCTTTCTCCTTTATGTTGGCAAAGCCTGTCTTTTTTATTCAACTTCAGCATTAGTTTCTCTTTTAGGGGTGAAATCACAAAGTTAAAATAATTAACAGGATGAATACCTAGACTAATCCATGAGGAAAACTGTTGGAGTAATTTGTTTTCAGTTTAGCATTCAGAGCAGTTCGTAGTTATTTCCTCTGCAACAGTAACTTCAGTTAACATCCTTGGGTTCTTTTTCTTCTTTCTCTCCAGTCTTCCTAATAAGCTCTGTTGTGATGCCTTATCAAGTGTTCTGCTGAAGTTCAGATAAAATCTAATCTCCCTGTGCAGTTCTTTTGTCTGGAAAATAAGGTATCCTATCAAAGGAAAAAATCAGGCTAGTCTGACCTTTACTGAAGCCATTTTACATTTTATTCTATTGTTTGTTTACCTCTAAGCTGTTACTTATTCTTTCCTTCAAATTTTATCTTAAACTTAATACAAAAGCCAAGGTGTGATAAAAATAAGAGTTTGGAGTCATTTTTTATTCTCTGATGTGGACACAAATCATGTTGTAATTTTAACTTATTTTATGTTCTAACCGAGTAACATCTGCATAAAAAGCTTCTTTCTACTGTATCTGTTATGAGATGGCTGTTTCTCAGAGTTCTGAGATGAAAATAGACTTGTAAGTAGACTCAAGTTTGTTAAGTTTTGCTTATGCCTTGTTTGTGACTACAGATGTGTTCTTGTCTTGAGACCCTCGTCTCCCCTGAACGTGTTCATTTACTTTGGGGATCACGTGTTAATTTTTACTGTGGTATTTCTACTTCTTTCCTACTTTTTCAGATATAATATTTTGTCTGTTTGGATCTGGAAACTTTGTATAAAAGGATTTCTCTTTCCTTGAGATGCAAGTTCCAATTAGTATGTGAACATCTGAAATAAAGAATTTCAGGTGTCCTCTGCAGACATGTTGGTCTCCTTAGCAATTTTTTTTGCCTGACAGGACTAATATTTTGAAATACATCTTGAGGAACACAGGGATGCAAAGAATATCACAACTGAATATTTTCATATTAAATCAAAACATCTTTCTGTCAATACACCTGGCTACAGTTTAGGGATTACCGTTTGTTTGTTGTATTAACTGGAGAGTAAGAGGATTATTTAGCTAGTCAATTCAAATGTTTAGTCAGTGAGGTTTTGGAAAGTTGCTAATAAAATAAAGGTCAATATTCTCCTTTGCAAACACCAAAGGAGGGTATTACCATCATAATCAGGAATACTCTGTGCTGTATGCTGAACGCAGAAAGGCTCTGCTTGACAATCAGAGATTACTGTGAGATTCTTTTGAAAAATATCCACGTTGCCAGCTTCTTAAGCCAGATTATTGAGTGAAAGAGAAATACCTGTTATTACCCCTTTGATATTGATCCAGTACTCTGATATTTAGGATTGGCATCAGCTAGTGACCCTGATTTTTATTTTTTTTTTCTCCATTCAGCTTAGTTTAAAAGTTTTATCAGAAAAGTTAATGCAAGTAAATGGAATAAAACTCCATATAACATTGTTTAGCTTTTTCCTCTTTGTGCCCTCTCCCACAGTTTGTATTCTAAGTAAGATACCTTATTTTCTCAAATTCTGGATATTTTCAGAAGACAGTTGAGATTTCAAGGTGTCTTTTTTTTACCTATATAGTCAAAAATTAATCTTTAATGAATGAAACAAGAAGAGAATGGAAAACAAGGTTGTATTCAGTTTCATGCCTATAGTCTTTTGGTATTCGTTAATCCAGTTCATTCTTTTCTAACCATTTTTTACTCTCTCCTATTCAGAGATGTTTGTGTTATTTTGCACAACTTAGCAAATCTCATCTGTCCAGACAGAGTTTCGTGTGACTTTTCACTGGACATTGACAATTAGGCATCTGTTGTCTAGATTCCTTTTTTAAGTAAAGGGAAGAAGCAGTCATTTGTAGTGTGTGACTCACGTAATCTATTTTAGACACCTGTGTACACTGGGGTGGGAGGAACAGTGAACTAGAAACATTCATCAGTTTTCATCAACTATAAAAGAAGCCTTGCTGTCCTGAACAGATTTAGGGATTGTCTATCTCTAAAGTCCTTAATCATCCTTAGTGACCATTCTTGCACTAGGCTAAGTTTTTACCAAAAAAACCTGCACTCTCCCCTTCTCACTGAGATGGGATTTTCATGTCCCAGAGAGAAACTTATCATTCTCACTCTTTACCACACAACTGTAGTGTCACCTAGCTGAGATTGCATGTGCTTCTCATGGGAGTGCTTTTGTGTAGGACCTGTCACAGAAGGAGCTCATCACTATTGTCACTGACTGCACTGGGACCTTCTGACTCTTCTTCATCACACTCTGATGAAGGCAGTCGAAATGTGGAAGAACTGGCAGGCAGACAGGATCTCCCAGCACTGCTTTTCTCTGTATTCTCCTGTGTTTTAAGGATCTTGTCAGCGTTCTTCTTGCACCTGCAAATGTTTTTGTAGCAGACTAAGTTAATCAATATGGAAATCTAAAGAAAGCAAAGCTTTCACTGAGTCTGTGTTTTTAGCAGGTAGAGATCACTGTAGCTGTTACAAAACTGGTGTTATTATGTACAACTGTTAAGGGAACATTTTGGAAAAATCCTTAGTGTCTGAACATCTTCAAGCACTTTCTTTTGAATATTGAGCACACATTCAGGTTCTTAGGTTCAACAGTGAACTGAATGCTTAATGCTCCTAGTGTCTGATTCAAAGTTCCACATGACATAAAGCACTGGTGCTGAGTAAATTCACTGTGCTGATAAAACTTTCTTCAAAGACTCTGTTGCTCCAACTTTTTGAAGGATCAGATATTTGATCTGCCTCTAGAATAAAACCAGCACAAAGTCATAAAGCACTTGTTATAATGTGCGCTGGGAAATGTGAAAGACCATTCCCATAATTGACATAGCACATACAGGTGATGTGCTAAGGCACGAATCTGATGTAACTGTCTGTGGAGCTTAGGTTTTATCCTGTTGCGCTTTAGGGAGTCTATCAGCTTAGTCTAAGGAATAAGTTAATCATTAAGAAAAGAGATGGATGCTAGAAGAGAGAAACCACCTGGTGAAAGTATTAAGAGGACAAATGTGATTGCATTAGTTTTTTGATTTTCTGACTGAGTGAATATTGTTCTAATTCCTGGGGAAAAAAAGGTGTTACAAAGCACACTTGGTCTTTGGTTTTGAAGGCTAAAATATAGCAAGCTGTTAATGGAGCTTATATTTGCTCCTAAGATATTTAAATGAAATCTTGAGGGTAGCCACAATCCCAGGTTAGAATCCTTCTTCCTATTAAAGATGACTTGTGGACAGGACTTGTTTTCATGCCACATTTAAATTGCCCAGAGAAAAGGATCTCTGCAGAAGGCATCACACGTTGTTCTTGTCTCCCTGCCTCTGACCAACTTAGAGTCACTGCACCTTAGTCATTAACAGGGAGAGAAGGAAACCAGTACTTCCAGTTCTGGAAAAGAAAACCATTCAAGAAAAAATACTTACGGGATCCCACAGAACAATAATAAAAGGTCTGTTTGATTGCCAGCAACTTATTCCTGACCTCATGAACTGGGAAAAAGAAATTATGTCCTCCTTGGGAAAGTCCTGTAAATTAATTGTTACAGGATTTCTTGGGATGAGTGAAATCTTCCCCTCCTAAAATACTAAATGTCAGTTACATATGTTTTTATACCAAATAGGTAATTTAAGGTACTTATTTTTTTGTTTGTTTACATATTTCTAAGTTAGTAAAACTGCTTTACAAGCCCAAAGCAGAAATTTACTAAATATAAACTTGCTTGCTAAATATAATCTTGTTTTCTAATATAAAGTTGGACTGAATTTTTTTTAGTCAAATATGTAAAGTTCTTCAAAACCAGATGTATAGTGCTGGTGAAGCACAACCTCATAATAGGGTTAAAAATGAAAGAATATTGGTGGGATATGGCATCTAACTCTGATATGGGATCTGACTCTGAGATATTTATATTCCTCTGTGCTATGCCAGCTACATTATAACTGTTATTAAACATTAAGGCAAAGATACAAGCTTCTTAATAAATAAATAAATCGGAAGTAGGCTGAAATACACAGTTTCAAATATTTTTCCTTTAAAAACAGATAAATACAAGATAAATATCAATACTGATTTTCTGACAAAATTAAAGAAAAAAATGGTACCTGTTCTTGTACTATTTTACAGAATAATATGAATAATTTTAAGAAAATAGGTCATGAATTGAGATAACTACTTTAACACAGAATTTTCATTCTGGTAGCCTTATCAGTCTTCAGAAGGTGACTTGAGCTATGTTGCTGGTAAATTTGGACACAGTGTGAAGTATGTCCAGCCACAGGGGATATGGCATGTATCCTCTTTACAGCATGGAAGCCAATATATAACACTAATGTGTATTTCAGAGAAAAACACAGTGGCTGGAGAACAGTAGCCATCTAACTGCTCTGGGAATGGGAGAAACAGAAACACAGCGAATGAATGCCACTGCTGAAATTCTTTAAGTCTCCTCTACCTTTGCATCATCTATTTACTGTATAGAGCCCTGAGCAAAACCAAACAGGAAAAATCTTAGACCTGTTGCACTGCCAAGTTTTTAGTGGTCTCTGTGAGGCTGACAGTTGAACTGCAAGACCTGTGTGGTATGCGAGACTGCTGGAAAGGGCTGTTTGGGCAGGGAGCGGTGATGGCAATGCTGGATCTCAGTCACATGTGTAGGTGCCAGGCAGTCTCTTCTGTAGGGTTCGAACAGGGCAAGTGAAGTGATCCAACATCTAATAAGTTTACCCAGTAAGGTTAGGTGAAGTACAAACTCCCTCACTATAGTGGCCTCTGCCTCTCACCAGGAGGGGGAAAAAGCTTTGTGGCATTTATGAAATTAGAACTTTAATTCTTTCTTTCAAATGTACTCTCAAGCTCTTAAAACTTTCCTCTTCTATAGACTTTGCAAACCAATCTTGTGATGGAGTCTTGCTCGTTGTAAACTACAACCACAAAGTTACTTATTGGAGAAAAAGATGCATGAGAAAAGGCTTTGTTGGCAGTCTTTCCTACTCAGAGGTCACTGTGGTGTTTGTGGCCTTTTGTTGGCTTAGGGATGCTGAAAGGAAGCTGGCTCTGAGCCTTCTCAGCCCAAAATGCTCCTGTAACCAATATGTGAGCAAACATAAGAGCTCTAGTTGTACAAAGTAATCAATAATACAAAGAAAAAAAGAACATAAGTGGCTTCCCATATAAACTGCTAGACTCTCAGAACCTCCCTGAATTCCTGGGAACACTAGGGCTTGGTACTTCAGCTAGAAAGATGTGGCTAGGATAAAAGAATACCACATTGATTGTGGGAGCTGAAACATTGCAGATACTGGACAGCAACAGCCGTGTACTCTAGGTTTTAAATGCTACAAAGCAAAACTCAGCATTTCAAACTAGTCATAAGGACAGCTCTGTAAGGAAAAAGATCTTGGTTCCTGTTTTTGCTTCTTAGCATAAGGACAGCGATCAAATCTCTAGGATGATTAGTGGCTTTCTGCATACTGTCTCAAATGACATGCCAACATCTTGGACCAGGTATTATTCACCTGATAGAGCACAGAGGAATAAGATGATGTGTGCATCAATCCCTTGGTCCTGCCAGAGTGTAAAGGCACCAGAGTAGATTTTCTTCAAATACTTCTGGTTTGGTTAAAAATGTAAAACTATGTAGAAGTTTTACTTTGATGTGAAATAGATGAGACAGAGAATCTTAAGAATTTGGATATAATAGTGGTCAATAGCAGAATGATTATTTTAACAAAACTAACTTGTTTTCACTTCAAGCCTCTAAGCTACTTAGGGACGGTTTTGACACTTAGACACTAAATATGTTGCTCTTACAAAGCTTTATTTGTTGAGCATTTAAAGCTAGAGTTGTTTACTATTTTCTAGTTCTTCTGTAATTTTATTGGATCAGGCCAACAGCTAGACATAAAAATTCATAATATGAGTATGAGAATTTTAATGAATTTGTGAACACTGAAGGTAACCTCAGTCTGCTGCACTTTGTGAAATGTTTTGTTTCTCAAATCATATAATTTCAGTACCTCACTTTATTAGACACCATTTGATTGCTTGAAAGTATATACTACTTCAAGCCTATCCTTAGCTAGCAATTTATTGCGTATTCCACTTGGCACATGCTGATGATGGAGCATCCATGAAAATACTTCTATTAATTCTTCTAGAAAGACAGTTTTGCCCTTCCCCTGTAAGTATGTTAGTTTAGATAGATAGATAAAGTTGATTAGTTGTTAAACACTGTGTCTTTAGTAATCTCCACTGGATTTTCTTAGATTATAACATCTACAGATAGGTTTGGGGAAGCACTGTGGGACTATTTTTATTGACACTAGTAAAGTGGAATCCCTAAAGTAGAAATAATAATGTATGACATCTTTAATTAATTGACTGCAGATTAATTGATGGGAAATTAGTGTTCAATACTACTTTGATATAGAAACAATAAAATTCAGAATGTACTCTTCTGCCTCTCAGAGGCCTCTTTCTCTGAGGCCTCTGAGCCTTAATCCTGACATGATTTCATATTTAAAAAGTTACATTTTTAGATTTATTTAGGTGATATAGTTAGGCAGAACGATACTACTCTCAAACACCTGATTAAACATTAGCTTTAAAGAAAGTAATTGGTCATTGATGATGATAATAATAATATAGTTATAATTGGTACATTGTACTCACTACTTTTGTGAGTACAGTACCTAATGGATACAGCATTCTGGTATCGTACAATTAGTATTCTCTCAGAGATGGAGGTTGTTTCAGAAAGAAAGTAGTTCCTGATGAGCATCATTCATCTTTCTGTCCAGCCACAGTATCAGTACTGTGATAGGTGTGCTGTGTTCTCCTGTCATCTGCTTCCAAGGGAGCATTTCCCTATGTAAACTATTTGAACACTTCTGAAAGATTTTCATCATATGTCAGGACTCTAAGGGAAATGCCAGCAGGAGATGTGAGAGGCTATATAAAATATTGTCAAGCTTTAATTTTTAGACATCTGTATGACAGTCAATTAAGCAGATGAATAATCTTTCCTATACAGCAGCTATCACATCTGTCCTCTGTAGATACTAGACACTCTAACGGTCAGCTCTTGGACATCTGATCCTAGCAAACAAAGATTATTTTCTGTTTTATGTATATGCCTGTTTCTCTGTTTCTATAAATTAATTTTGATGAAAATTTAATATAATATTATTTTTTTTTTTAATGCACAATGGAATTTTATTATTGTTGCTTGAGAGAGAGCAGTGGTTTAGAACCTGTTATAAGTTTCAGGAGAGAAATGAATTAAAAGGAAAATAATGCATTGTTTAAAAAACAAAACAAAACCCAACAAAACAAACATATGACTGTGAGTAATCTGAACAGTTAAGAAACTTAAATTGTCCACGAGGAGAAACTGCACTGATGGCAATGGTAATGGAAGGACTGCACCTGACTTCAGAGGTCTTTTGGTCATTCAGGAACAGGGCCCCAACAGCAAAAGGAGAGTAGACAGGATGGTGGTTCCTTCAGGTAGGACCTCAGGATGTAAAGGGTGGCAACATATCTTGGCCAAACTGGTGATAGTGAAATATAAAGATTTCAGTTTTGGCTTCTGGTTCCTCATAAGTAAGGTAATCTCTGTTTCTGGTCCAAATTCTGTAAACATGAATCATCAGAGAGACAATTGATTTGAGGGGCTGCTTCTTTTGGGTCTTGTCTAGGTTTAGTCCCTAATGGATGACTAGAGAATGTTTGTTTGTTGGTTGGTTCTCTCCAAAGTAACACACACACACACACACACAAAAAAAAAACAACAACAACAACAACAAAAAACCCTATCTATACCAAAGTAATCTTTTCTAGATGAAGACAAAAAGGCTGCTAATCTTTCATCCCATACTCAGAGGATTTTTAAACTGTACAAGAATCTGCATCTGTGCAACAGAAGTACATCCTAACTTTTTGTGCTGTTTCCTGTCTTGTTGTTACATATTTCCTCACAAGCTGAAGAACTTTGCTCTTTGCTTCACTGGAATATACTTGGCTATTCCAGGTAATCTGACTCTAATCCGACACTCTACTAAATGATGAAATACTGTTAGTGGCCAGGAGACTCCAGCAAAGCATTCTCTTCTCTGTGAAACTTGCTCCCTCTGGTGCTTTGGCAGGGACAGTGCTTGGAGAAAAGTAGAGATGGAGAAAATTATGAATACAGGTTTATATTGACATCAAGGTAATGACACTTTTTTCTTTATGATATTTGTAAAATTATAGTAAAATCTTATGATAAAATAAAATTTTCACAAAAACACTCAAATGTCATTGCAGTGAATACGAAGAGGAATGCATATACCTTCCCACATGGCACTGAGCACTTCTAGAAGTCAGTCTCATCTTCCTTTTAAGTAATCCTTCTATTCATTATATTATTATATTGTATTTCCAAGACTTCTGCTTACAGAATCTATAGATAGATAGATAGTTAGATAGATAGATAGATAGATAGATAGATAGATAGATAGATAGATAGATAGATACGAGGACTGCTCTGAAAGTAAAGCCTATTTCCTTATGCTGACCTTCAATGTCCAAGGCCTGTGTTGGTGATCTGGAAGTAGGGGTTGAACCTTCCCTCCAGTATTCCATTACATTTTTTTGCCTTTTGGCAGATGGCAGCAGAGGGGCCGTCTGACAAAATGGTGTCTGACATGGAAGTGCATATGAAGCAAAGGTGTGCTATTGAATTCCTCCATGTGGAAAACAAATGGTATCTGCTGACAATCGCTGACATTTACTGAATATTTATGGAGACCAAACAGTGAAGGCGAGCACAGTGAGGCAATGGGTGGTGCATTTCAGCAGCAGTGACTGTGACAGTAGGTCATCTTCACTGGTGCAGATCTTTACAAGCATGGCACACAGGCTCTTCTTCATCACTGGCAAAAAGGCACAGCTAATTGTGTTGACTATGTTGAAAACAGTATTTTGTAGCTGAGAATTAACTCTATCAAATAGTGCTGTTGTGCTATCTGTAGCTGGTTTTGTTTCTGTGGAAGAAAATAGGAGGCATTACTTTAGGTGTAACATGCTTGTTTCTCATATAGCAGTTTATTTAGATTATGGCATACAATAAATATTCTGTAACTGAGATCTGAAAGATGTTCTTACTGACAACACTATTTTTGTAAAACAAAGTTGAAATTTCTCTCTAACTGCATTTTTGGCATATTATATAATAGGATTATCAGAATACATACAGTTTATGGAAAAATAAAATCTTGCTTCGATTTATCAATGCAAGACATGTTATGGCCTAGTTCTTACTTAATACACAAGAAACTGATATTTCATATTATGACATTTTGGAGGGACAAAACATTCTCTACCCTAAATGTGGCGGAAGGCTTTGAATAAGTTAATTCTATTTTCTGATCGTGAGCTGTAGTGAAGGAGCTCTGCAGTGTCAGAATTGAGATGTGAGCTTACAGCACAAATAAAGTTGACGCGGGAACATATCAGACATATTGTATAGGCAAACTTTGTATGTACCAATTAAAATGTTTCTTGCATTCCCAAGATTGTAACTCACTCAAACAGCCTGCTTATAGTGCTGTGGGGAAATACTGTAACCTCTTTGGTTTAGTTCTCTGCACTTCATAATCCAGCTTGCTTTTTCCAGTCTTGGAGTCTGGCAATCATGTATCCATCTCTGTATCCATTTTGTTTTGTTCTGTTTTGCAAAGGGCGTTTAAAGAAGCAGGAAAGAAAGAGTTTAAACTTCCCAGATGGGCACTGTGAAAGGTGTTTTTGGATTGGCATTTTATGTGAGGCATGTTCCTGGCCTTGCAAATGGTGTTAGAAGTTACTGCCTGTCAGATGAGATGAAGTGACTGATTCTGTATGTGCACGTCCCCACTGTGAAATAAAACATTAGCCTAAACAAGGAAGGAAAGAAAGCAGATGTGCAGGTATAAGTTTGCAGCTGCCAGATGACAACTGCTGAGATTGGCTCATTTGATTACTTGCAACAACCTGCAAAACACCCTTAGAAAGTAAAATGAAGGCAAGTAGGAACAAAACCAGTTTGTGTCTTTTGAACATGTGAAACTTCAGTAACTGATGCTCAGGCTCTCTTATAATATCCAGTAGGATAAAATATTTCAGGACTCTTATCCCACTGAAGTCAGTACAGATTTTGCAATGGCAATATAAACAAATGCTTAAAAGGCATGGTTCTATCAATCTCTGAAATATCTTCTAGTAGTGCACTGTCAACTGTGTTCAAGTATCAATGGATATACAGCTATCAAAGTACGTGTAGCTTGAAAGTATTAGAAGTTAGCCTACTATAGGATGTTTTTTGTTTCTATATAGCAGTTCTGCTCTGTGGGCAAAAATATTTGTACAAGAAAGCAACTATCCATCCAGCATAAACAAAGAAAGACTTTATTAACTCAGTGATTGTAGTGAACTAATCAAGAAAGAGGAGAAAGTTAAATAAAAATCCCAAGAAAATTTATATTTCATCTGTTGATGAAACTGTTGAGTCCCGCTGACTGATCACCTGGGGAAAGGACCAGGTCAGCCCTGGCAGCACAGGTGTAGGCAATTCACCTGTGTGACTAGAAGGGGTGGAACCTCGCTGCACCTCTCTTAGACCTCAATTAAGGGCTGACTGCCACTGGAGAAGGATCTCTTTCTGGAGGTTCCTCTTTGGTAAGGGTTTCCCTTGCAAACGTGGAATCTTCTGATATGGGTGAGCAGTCTTCTTCCCTTCTTATATAGCACCTTCCTATTGTGTTGGTCCTTCTGTCATCTCACCATTGTTGTAATGCATTTCCAATTCTATAGATCTGTCCAATTGCTACAGCATCCTTTCTATATGCTTCTGTTCATAATAGTGTGTGATCCTGTACTCATTTTCTGACAATGCTTTTCTGTAAATAATTATAAATGATATCCTACATTTACAATCATGTTACTGACTTCATGAGCAGCACTGTAATTATACTGAGAATTCATCTTTAGCACCTGAATAACAGCTGATATATAGGTATCTCAAAAGCGACACATTTCTCAGTCACTTTGCAATTAACCTAAATATTGACTGTTATTCTAGTCTTGCCTGTACCAAAATTGTTCAAAGCAGACTGTTCTTGAATAGATTTCATATGTTCTCACTTATGAGATTATATTTCATTCCTTTAGTCTATTATGTATTTTTCTATTTGGCTATCTTGTAATTGCTCACAGTCTAGTAAAGTCTTTATTGTCTGCTCAGTTATTCTAGCCAACAGTACTGTTTCCTTACCACACAGTTTGAACTTCTGTAAAAGGCAAGTTCTAACAACTGAATTCAAGTAGTGTGTGTTCTTTCTAGCTTTGACACCTTATATTCAATTATGTTAGTAGAGAAAACTACTAGCAAAAACACTTCAGTTTTTTATTTGTTTGAAGTCTAATTTCTTGCATGCAGCAGGAGTTGGAAATCAGCAATAAGAGCATTAAATTAAATTATCTGGCTTAGCTCAGGATACTGACGTAAACAGTAGATAAAAAAATGCATTTTCAGAGGGAAAAAAAAAAACAGCATCACCTTTTGCTATCATTTATGATGTGTCTGTGTAACTATGGGAAGAGTATGAAGGCAAGAACAGAAATCCAAAGGCAATTTTATACATCTTTTTATACCTTTTCAGTGCATGAAAATGCAAGCATATGCAATGCAAGCCTGTACATCACAAAAATACATTTCTATAAGAGATGATATCACAGATTACATATTTACAAGCAACTATATGATCACAATTTACACACCCAACTTTGGCAACTGAATACTTCAGTACTACTGAAGAACCATACAACTTACTCTATGATTTTCACAGAATCACGGAATGGCTGAGACTAGAAGAGACCTCTGGAGGTTATCTGGTCCAACTCCTGCTCAAGAAGGAGCACCCAGACCAGGTTGCCCAAGGACCACATCCAGAGGACTTTAAGATCTCCAAATAATTTTTCCAACATAGGATCATAGAATGGCTTGGGTTAGAAGGGACCTCAAAGATCACCTATTTCCAACCCCCCCTGCCACAGTCAGGGTTGCCGAATGCTAGATCAAGCAGTAGTTCAGGCTACTCAGGGCCCTATCCAACCTGGCCTTGAACACCTTCAGGGATGGGGTATCCACATCATTGGGCAGCCTGTTCCAACACGCTTGCATACCTGTGGCATTCCAAAATGCACTTCTTATCTCTTGGTCTGACTCTGTGTGCACTAATCTGTCTGTATTTCTATCGAGAATACAGATTGCTTTGCCTTTCCAGTTTTTCCTGCTACTAGCTGCAAAAATCCATACAGATGTGGCCCCAGAAAGCCAAGAATTCTCACTTGCTAGAGCCTGTAGATGGCCTGAAATAGCAAAGAGGTCTGTCCATATATATATGATCTCTCCCAAGTATGTTACCATCTGCTTCCTGCAAGAAGTCTCTTTTAAAGCCATAGTGCCCTTGGGCATGCATCCAAATGTATCTTCCAGAAGTTTGAATTTCAGTATCATAATTGCAAATATAGCTGCTTTAATGTGTGTTTCTTGATGGTTTGCATGCTAGATTGCTATTAACTTGAATTACTCATGCTAGAATCTCTAGAGCTCCTTCATAGGAACAAAATCTGAATAAAAATTGAGATATTTCTTATAAGCATATGGCAGTGGAGCTTGCCATGAGAGTGTATGATTTCACATTAACAATTAATTTCCAATCAAAATAACAGAAAAGGAGAGATTAAACATAGAAAGTATTCTTCTTCAGGCATATATGGGGCACGAGTTCATGTGACTGCTTTCTTGACAGATTTAGATTGTAATTTTGGTCTGAGATATCCAGTGGATGAGCTTGAAATAAAGAACCAAATACTAATTCTAGGTTTAATGACTAGGATGTCCATATGCAGAGGTATTGTAAAGTTTGAGTCTCTGCTGTATGAAGTGGCGAGGGTCAGATAAATGAGATTAAAGCACAAAAACAAAATCATGTCAGCACCAGGATTCAGCAGACTGGAACCATGTTCCAGCAAGGCAGAGACAGTGCTTCTGCCTGGCTTGCAAAATAGGCTTGTGCACAGTAAGCGACTGCCAGTTTGGGTGCACGAGTGTTTCCCCTTTATTCCTTTTTCTTTTTCTTTCTTTCTTTTTTTTTTTTTTTAAGGGCTTGTGTGTCATCCTGTTGTACAATGAGGAAAAATCTGGAATCGTAGAGAAACTTAGGAGCTAAGAAACAAGATTCACAATTCTGCTTACAGAAACCCTTTTCCTCCTTATGCTCACTCTTGGAATTAATTTGAACTAGCCACTGCTCACTGGGGACCTATTTTACATTAAGTGATATTTACAGGTTTACTTTTCATCTTTTGGCCCTTGTTTAGATAATGTTAAAAGAAAAAAATCAAGCTAGGAGAGAAAAAGTATGTTCCACACATGGAAGACTTTTCTTAAGTTTTAAATATAGATTTCCCTTAGGCTCTAACCTTCAAAATGCTTGTAGACAGGCTTGGGCTTTCCAGCAGTGATTTAGGTATAATTGTGTGTCCCCTTAGTTTGTGTATAGTTCAGTTTGGTGAAAACTGTGTTATTAACAGCAAGAAGTCAAAAGCTATATTGCTGCTCCTTGCTGCATTCGTTCTCTTAATCAAGAGAACTTTGTTTCTAACATAAATCCTAGACATTGTTATCTGTAGATGAGGTGGTTGAATATGAACTCTAGCCCCATTCATTAAAGAATAAGAGGAGAATGGGCTGCAAATTGATCTGTAATACATAATCACATTACTTTAAGTAACTATAGAAGTTATCTTGCTTTTGCCTCATCACTGCTAAAGGGATGGATGAGGTATTCTCTCCGTGACAGGTAGCTGTCCAGACTCTTTTTAAAGACCTGCACTTATGAATCTTGTAGAATCTCTGAGGCAACTTTTCCAGTGCAATACCCTTAAAATTAGAAAATTTCTTATCTTGAGCTTATGCCTCCAAAAGCAATGCTTCTTGACTTGTTGACTTTGGTCTCAGGGGACAGATTGTTCCCTTTTTCTTTTTTTACTCTTCCAAGCAGCTTTTTACGTGCTTGAAGACTGGCATTATTTCTTGTTCAGCTTTATCTTTAAGCTGACAAATCATCCAGTCTCTTCCAGATGGCCAGGAGCTGAGCCTTCAGCACACATGTGCTGTGGCTTCTGGCGGTTGCTGGTTGTGGATCGTTGCCTCTGGGAGGGACAGCCCTGTCTCGGTCATTCTGGCAGCAGGGGGGCTACCTTACGTCTAGGGGAGGTGGAACCCAGCCAGCAGCCCCCCTACACCCCTGGGCCGGGCGAGTTCCTAGTGGGCGGTGTCCCCTGTCGCTAGGTGGCACCAGCAGCACACTGGACCTGAGAAATAACTCCCGAACCGACGAGTTTTCAGTCAGGGAAACTGGCTAGTCTCTCCAGTGACATGTGGATTAACTGTTTGTATGGTAAACAATTACGTACAGAAGTAGGTTGTACTTCCTGCAGCTGTGCAAGCTTCTTAGAGATTATAAACTACTACTGCTTCCAATAAAAGTATTTATGAGAAATCTAACTCTATTCTTACTGTGATAAGTGCCTCAGAGTACCTGTCTGTTTCTCTCTGGAGCCCTTTTCATTTGAGATCTACAGAAAAGAGTAACCTGTAATGTCTTGTCGGTAGAGCAGGACTGCTGAGCAGGACTTCAAGTTTGTTTAGATTTGTCAGCAACCTGTGTTTTTATTATAAAATATGTATGGCGTGTACTTTATTTCTTTATTATGCATTTCACCTCAACGTGAAGTATAGCAGCATGTTTCAGACAAGCCAGCGCACTCAAGTAAGCCCCAGCAGCTGTATAAATAAAAATGTACCCTATATTTGACTTCCTGTCAAATTAGGTGCCAGCGTTTCTTTCTGACCACAGCAGCATCCATTTCCCACCTTCTTCTCTATTCTCCTGCACCAGTCAGTTGAACAAAACAATTTCCTACTTCTGTCCTAAATTGTTTTTTGGGCTTTTTTTACGAGGGAAATGTATTTTAACAGTCTGTGAGTTGACCCATGATACAGTCTAATAGGCATCAAATATGTACCAGCCTTTCTATCAGCCCAAGAGTAACAACAGCTGCTCTTGGCTTCCTTCAGAGAATTTCTAGATATTCAGCCTCCTTTTAGTTTGAAACTTATCTTCAGATCCCAGAGCACTTAAGTTTTTTGCAGTAAGCTTCTCATGGGCCATAGGAGTAGAAAATAAGTAAAAGAGGAAGTGGCCATGGAATGTTTGAAGAGATGGTGTTCTGTGTGAGTTCTACTGAAGTGCTTTGCTCAATATATTAAATATTTATGTAGCTCTACAGTCACTATTAATACAAATAGTTGTGTTTTCTCTAGCGTATCATAGATTCCTGCCTTATAGTCTCCCACTCAAAATCAATCAAGGTGAACATATGGACTTGTCACCATTGGAAAATAGTTTATTTTTTTAGCAAATAAAATTTTATTAATTCTGCCTGAGCAGAGCTGGGTGTTGCTAAAAATACTGACAAAATTAATATTATGTGAGCTGTAAACATTTGTTTTTGCAGCTACATGGGCGAAAGAGGCTCATGGAGGATCAGACAATCAGACCATCTTGTATTTCCACTGGTAGTATGTGGTTTCTTCAAAACTGAAGTGTTGCATGCAAAGAGTACACTTTGCAAACTTAAAAATCATTACTTTTCTGAGAACATCAGAGGAAGAGTTTCCTTTTTAAATTCACGTGATATATCAATAGAGGTTTTTGGAAACGTATTACTAATAAACTACAACTTATCATTTTTCATCCTGGTCTACTTTTTATTCCTCTTCCTATTTCCTAGATCCTCTCTTCTGTCTGATGTGTCATTTCTTTCCCCTTCTCTTTCCCATTCTTCCCTCATTCAAGAGTCACTTGCAAGATACTCTTTTTTTTTTTTTTTTTTTTTTTTTAAGGCAGCCACTCATATATCCAGGCACACAGTTCTTAGCTTTGACAAACGGAAGTTCATCATATTCCAAGTTCACTCTCATGGTGGGCAATGACGTACCTGGGTGTCATTTGGAATCTGTGGTCTCTGATGGTCAGCCTAGACATACTCCTTTTTCCCCCTTCTGTCCTTGAGATATTTCTTTCTTTTTCTCAGTTGAAAAACAGATTTGGTATTATAATACTAATATTTTCATTACCTCCAAACTCAATATGCTCTTTTTATGTCTGCTTCTAGTTAACTAAGAGGTGTAAGTAGCAAGTATTCTTCCTAGGCCAGGGTGTCTAATCCTTTGGTCTTTTAAGGAACTGCACAGTCTCAGGCTAAGAAATTGAGACAATTGCAGGGAACATAAAAATATAGAATATCTTATATTTATTCCTTTATTTGCTCTTATGCCATTTTCCTCTTTATAACCTTCTGTCTTGCTGAACTTGCATCCTTTTACTCTGTTTTTTAATATCTCTGTATTCTGGGGGAAAGAGAAGGATGACTTATTGCTTCCTGCTGTTCTCTGTTCCTGATACCTGCCTGAGGCCAAGCTTCCAGAATGTAACATTTTACCCCGTCATTCTGCTTTGCACTTCACCCTTCTTTCTTATCTTGCTTTATGCTAACATTTCATTCTCTCTGCTTCTCACTTTGGTTCTGCTGCTCCTCCTACTCCATCTTAAAGGAAAGGATATGAAGGTGACTTGGCTAATACAAATTTAGCCAACATCCTCTTTCTCCTGTGCTTGCTTTCATTAGCAGGAAAGTAAATTATCTTGCAAATTATTTTGTACTGAAGGCAGTTTTCTTGTGTATCTGTTGAATGTTTTTCTTAGATGTTGGAAATATTTAGATAGGAAAAGAGGCCAACACCAATAGTGAAAGAATTGTCTTTGTGTTCACTCTAAAATCTTGAAGTGCCATAAGACACTGGAAAAGCAATATGTAATACAGTGGAAAGCAGTATGCAGTGAACATAGTTGTCTGCATCACCATTTATATATAGTAAGACTTTACTTCAGCTTCTCTATTTATCAAATAAATGACTGATATGTACAAGCCTGCATTCAGACTAAAATTAGGAAAGAGGTATAAATCCTTACTCACTTCAGGGTTGCAGAGAATCTAGCTATGGATATTGATAGCTAAGCTATGAAGTTGCCTTTGAATTTAAAAGTCACGTACCAAATAATACTTTCTTTGTAAGAATGGTTAGTTATAAAGCCAGTAAATACAAGCTACAAATTGGCAGTTGAAAGTTTATTTTTCTTGGCTGAATTCTAAGAATTTTTTCTGCCTCATACCTCTCTACTTAGCTAAACCATATAAATAGTGGTTAAATTATTTTATATTCAATCAAGTAGCTGCCCCTTAGAATTAGTAACAATCCTGAAAAATGTACTATATTTCTGTGTGTTAGTTCTGGAATGAAACCTTGCCAGAAATGTACCTCCTCGATATTTGGATTTTTTTATAACCCAAATAACAGTTAAGAGATGAAAACTGCATTGTCCCAGCAATGCAAATTACAGACTTTAAGTCCAAAGGAATCTAGAACCAGTGGGGTGTAAACTGACCCTGCCAAAGAAAAGTGCTATAGTGAAGAGCACAAGAGAAAGAAAGAACTGTTCCCCGTTAATGTATTGTATTGGAACATCGAATAGTATTTTTGAATATCGTAACTTTGTGACTGTATTAGAGGAGGGTGATTGGATTAAAGCCTAGATTGTTTTCTGTGCAGAAGGACTTCTGCCAGTCCCTGCAAGCGCTGTGCAAGCTCTTTCGGAGTTTGGTCTGGGGGCTTCACATTCCAGATATATACAATTCCCATCACGCTTATTATCACAGCTGTACTACAAGCAGTTAATTTACATGGCAAGAAGTGCAAAGGACATCTTGATCAATCATCAAGTTCAGATTAGACAAGAAAAAAAAAACACCAAACTAGTCACTAAAGAAACTTCTGATAATATACATAGAGGAGATTATATTACTTAGAAAACACGATATGAAGTAGATCTGATAAGAAGGTCTGAAGCAGTTTCTGGCAGTGTTTTATTATGTGGCAGTTCTAGACAACCTTTTAATTGGTTATATTTCTATCATCTGCTTAGAAATGAAACGTGTTTTCTGAAAAGATATTTAATGAACTGTGAAGACAATTACTATTTTTGAAAGGGCATTTGGAAGATGATTACATAGCCCTGCAGAGGTTAATTGCCAGTGCGTTATCCTAAGCTGTATTTCAGAGAATTCACAAAACTGTTTAGAAACAAGAATGGGAGTTGTAAGACTGCATTTATTCCCTGGCAATGCAGAGCAACAGCAATAAATTACAAAGTTCTGCATACAATGCATAGAGGTTTGTTTCCTGCTTCATGTCATTGGAATAAGTTCTTTTATTAAGTCATAGGAGGGTAAATATGTTGATTGTTAAGTTGACAATTAAAGTCTTCTTGTTTCCACTTTTATATATAATTCTTTTTACATTTTGAGAAGGTGTTCACATGGTCAAAGAACCAGAGGCTATTAGTTTGGCCTTTAGCTTGAATACAAATATCTGCAAACTATATAGAGATATTTGAGGAAAAATTTGTTTTCCTTTCACTAATTAGGGCATGTGTATTAATACATGTCAGTATCCAGACAGCCACGTGTTCAATGATATCTGTAAAATGGATAAAATTGTGGAGACTTCATTTTAGGCAGTGTGCAGGTAGCAAGAGGTCAGTTGTTGACCTGGTGGTCACCATTCGTCTTCCATTATGATAGTGAATTTGAGGACCACCAAAGCTTCACTAAAGGGTGCTCATAGTTCCATTTTTAAGAGAATTTTGAAACTTGGATGCTCCACAAGAGTTACTGCAGGCTAGACACATTACTTATTTCTCAAGAATGGTGCTTGTCTAGTAATTACTTTTCTACTTTTCAGGAAGAGAGTTGCATGACAGTAGCAGAAAACCATTTATTACCATTAGCTTACTTTCTCCTCTCCTGTACTACCACCAATAAAATTATTTTCTGATTGCTTACTGACTCTTTGTTCAACAGAGTTTTATTATTTTTATGCTTTTAAGGTTTTTCTAAAGAAAAATAGTGTGTGGTATAGTGATAAGAAGTACTTGGAAAAAAAATGTTTCATTTCTCATCATCAAGTCATTTCACTTGACCTTGGAGGCTTAACATGATGCTAATTTCTCCATCTCACTCATAGCTAAATTTTCTTAACTCTGCCAGCAAGAGGCAGTTGTCTCTGGCTCTCCTGTCTTCCTCAGCATGCCCTTGGCCTGGGATAACGAACAAGGTTTTCAGCTTTTGTTTTATCTGGATTTCAATAAAATCTTGCAAGCTTTGGTGATTAGACTTCTCTATTATAAGTATATATTCAAGCAGCATGTTTTCACCAGATTCAATACTATGTTAGGAATTAAGTTAAACCCTACTTTTCCCAAGCCACGTTTACCTAACTACAGTACAGTGTGTGCTAATGAGGGTTATTCCAAGGTATCACTTCCTGATAGCAGCAAGCAGCCCAGAGGCAAATTTCAGATTCCAGTGTTGAGAACTGATTTATTGCCTGTCTGCAATTAACGATTGGGCTTAAGGGTCTGGACAGAAAAGTAAAATAAGACTCTCTTTCAGCTCATATGTTGAATTCAGCCTTGTTGACCTTTTCCACTTAAGATGAAACTAAAAGATGAGGTATCACAGATTTATTATGCAACAGACACTTAACAGTGTATGGAGAAAGGACAGTGATGTTTAAATTTACTCAAAGGCCTTACATTGGTTACACATAAAAGCATGAGAGTGGGAGACATTTGGTAGAGAAAATAGACAACAAAGCATGTCCAGCAGTAAAGTTAATATAGTTTTACCTTTTTCCCTCAGGGTAAAAAAATCACTGCATTTTTAAATGAACTTTACCATCTTTCTTTGATTTTTGAACCTGTGGGAGCTAGTGCCAAAACTGCTTTGTTTGCATCTCCATTCATTCTTGTGTAATATGTATTTTCTTGGGGAGGAAGGAAAGAAAGAAGTAAACCTGTCATAGCATAGTTCATGAAATACAGTTATTAATGATAATTCTGAACAGGAAAGGCATCTTCTGCTGCTCAAAACTTTATTGCTGATCCCAAACAGTATTCATGTTCCAGGAAAAAGGGGGTAAAAACATTTTCCACAGGAAACCTTCCTTGGTAGATGTGCTTTGTTTAATCAAAAAAGCCAATGCTCTTGGCTAGCTCTCAAGACAAACACTGTGGTATCCCATGGAGCTAGCTGCAGGAACATGCTTATATTCCCCTAGTGAAGGCTGTTAGATGTCTTGACCTAAATACTATGGAGTAAAACAGTGACTTGGTTAGAAGCTGGTAGATTTTGTTTAAGGGATTTTCCTGAGATGTAGCAGTCTACTCTAGCTTTTGGAAGGGCATCTGTCAGGTCAGAATAAGACATTTTTGTCTCCTATCTAGCTGCAGTGATAACATTCAATTTGGAAATCCTTATGGGAGACTTTTCTCCTGCCATCTGTAGGTGCTTGAATATGTTAATCCACAAAATGGTATTATGTTTAGCACCCAGTATATATCTTTCAGTCTTTCTTAGATACTACTGTTTCAACTGTACATGTTCTCTTTTTCATTAAATAGCTAAAGTTCAAGTGGTTTAAAACTTATTTTTTCTTACTTGAAAATAGCATTATTCACATACCAGAAAGCTAAGTAATGTCTGGGATTTATTAAATCATTCAGCAAAGTTGACCACAGACAGTTGCATATAGAACAAATGCTGGAAGAAAAATAATCTCATATTGGCAACGTTCATAATACTATAACACACACACAGAGGACCAAACACTTGGTGTTGTTTCTGTTTATGCATTGCTATTTCCTTTTAGACCTTAACTAGCTTGACATTTTTAGTCACAGAGGATTTGATCAGAGAGGAAGTATGTAAGCTTAAGTCATAGAGATAATGCAAAAAAGTTAACTTTCATATTATGTTGATATCTTGGTACAGTGGTTATGGGTTATACTAAGATATGTTTATTTACTTGATTTGATATTAATGAAGAGATAAATATTACTGCTAACTTTGTTATTCTATACTTTTTAAAATCTTGCATTTCATGTGTATTTACAAAATTCTGTTGCTGTAGTGTTCAGCAAAAACAGCATTATTGATGTTGGAAGTTTGGTTGATTTCTTCTCTTTGTACCTGTTTCTAGTATTCCACATACCTGTAAGCTTTGCCACCTTATTTGATCATCTCTTCACGCATAAAATGCTGGTTGTGAAAGAGCAGAAATATTAATATGAGCGTTATTCATCAGACAGTACTAACATAAGACATAAGAAGTAACTGAACAATGTCCTTGAGAATTTCATACTCTTACTATTTGCTGAACCTTAAACTCATTTTTAAATCACAAACAGTATCCAAAATTTGAGCAAAGGCAATGGAAGTCATTGTTTCTTGTGTAATACTGTAACCTGTAACATATATGTATGGGAACTGTTGAATCACAGCCTGAACCTCTGATTGACCACCTGAGGTGAGCGCTGAGTCAGCTGCAGGGGCACAGGTGAACACAGTTTCACCTGAGTGACCAGATTTAGACTAGAACCCATTTAAGGGCTCTCTTTCTGGAGATCCTCCCTCTGGGAACCTTTTGGCAAGCCCAGGACACAGGAACAATCTTTATTTCATTTCTACTTTGTAATGGGATAATCTTTCCAATCCGATACCTGTTTGCCATACAGCTATACGATATGCATTATTTACTCTCATAA
>PPHD01007817.1:6012-22542 GCA_002909625.1 Bambusicola thoracicus
TGATTCTCCTGTGAGTTGCCTGGCTAGCTTTCCTTCTCTATATTGTTTTCATGCAAGGAGAGACCCAACAGGCATTGGTTGAGTCTCCATTAATTTTTCATATTATTGTAACTATTTTTAATTACCCTAGGATAAGTATGCTTTTTTTATTGTTTACAAAATTTGGTGTGTAATTTAAAGAGAAGGTGCTTCAGACAAAAAGGGAGTATGAAAACAATATACCTGTTTTAAATAGAGCTAAGCAGACCCCCTTCCCGCAGGAAGAATTTGGTTTCCATTCTTCTTTGGTGAGTCTGGGCTGCGTGGGGGGAACTTCCCTGCTCTCTTCCTTGTCCCATCCCTGGTGTGGCTCTCGATACCCAGCAAGGATGTTCTCTTGGCTGGCAATGCTGTGCCACATCCTGACAGAACGCTGTTTGCTCAAATCAGACCGGTCTCCTCCCTGCAAAAACAAAACTTTCAAGTGAGACAGCAGCCCGAGTGCTTTAATCCCTGCGTGTCTTCCTCTGTGCCTTCCCTTTTAAATTACAAACACGCATCTTGATCTTCTGTCTTACTTGGAAATGGAAATCTGAAGGAGTGGTGGGGGGGAGTGGAGAAATAACGATGAAGGAAGAGATAAGTGTAGCAAAGGTGGAAGTGATAGTTTATTCATGGCGTTACATCTCCGTTATCTTGATCTGGCCTACTTGAAGGCTGTTTTTTCCCATCTGAGCGCCTTTGATGAGTGTTGATGGTTCTCTCCCACTGCTGTGGCCACGGGCTGATCCTCTCGCCCCACTTCCCTCACAGTGAACATCCGCAGGGTGTATATTATAATTTTTAAGAAGCAGCAAAAAATAACCTTCCCTGGCATAGCAGGCAAGCCTTCCATCTGCTTTCCACCAGCTCCCACATCTCCTGTTTCTGAAGTGGCTGCACCTATTTTGCAGCTGACTGCCAGGCTCCAGCTAACGTGCTGGAAGCAACACCCGCTCGATGCCCTTCTACCTTTTATTTATACCTTTCCTTCCAGGAGTGGCTTCACAAGCTCAACATATTTCTGTAGTTCTGCTGGTTTTCGTTATTAGCCTTTGATTTAGGGAGGCATGAGATTTTCTTCAGCTTTGCTGAGAGGCTTTAAAGGCAAAGCAGTGCAGAGATAGCTTTCCATTCTTCCATTCTCTCATGTTGTTGAGGAATTCATTCCGGATTAGTTTTAAGGCAGGGTTTGTTGGTTTTGATTTTTTTTCTTCCACCTCTCTGATACTGCTAACACCGGCTCTTAAACAAAGTCTTGAGCCAATCTGTTGAAGTCGTGATTAGCTTTAAGATCATGATCCTCTAGTAAACAGGTTGTTTTCTTGAGGCTTTGCAGCCTACTTTGGCTTTTCAAGCTCTTCTTTGTAACCGCTGCTGGAGGCCTTCCTTAATGGCACCCAATTCCAAGGTAATCAGCTGTTTTCAACAGCTCTAAGTAAAGCATCATGAGACTTTCAGTAGAATTGCAAGGCTTTCCAACACTGGGTCTCTTATTCTAGAAGCTTTACTGTATTTTAAGTGGTTTTGAGAGACATTTGCAGTGGCACTTGTTTTCTTTCCCCAGCTCCCTCATTTGAAACAGTTCCTACAACTTGCAACATGGCTCTGTCAAGGTTCACAGGGCTTCCAGCTTCTTTCCTATGTGACCCAGACGTTCTGTCCCTTGAAATGTGCCAGACGGACAAGAGGTTACTTTGAGAAATACTTTGCACTTTTCCCAGCCTCCGCCGTTCAGCTTCTCTAACAAATACATAACTGAGGTAGTGTCACTTTGATACTTATTGGTACGTCTTTACCAAAAGCCAAATGCCAATGGTCATAAAATCATGAAAACGAGCTGCAAACTCCTTTTTTCTTGTTTCCTTTTCCATCTGCTTTTAGGAGCACTTTTTGGAGCTGTTTCAGGGTTTAAGCAATCCTCTGGGGCAAAAACAAAGGACTTCCTTGCCAGATCACAAAGGATTTGTTTGAAGGTTTTCTGATAGTAGCAAAGTGCTTTTTTTTTTTTTTTTTTTTTTTTTTTTTTTTTTGTTTTCAGTTGAGCATGGCTCTGTTTCTATTCATTTGCACTGAAAACAGCATTAAGGTATAGGTAAAGGCCATTTAAAATCATGCTTTTCTCTTCTGTTGTACCTTTTCCCTCCCTTACCATACTGTAGTACCGAACTCCCTTTCAGAACCGTACCAAACGCAATCCTTATCTTCCTTCTTTCTTTCTAGGTATTTTTTTTTCTTACTTACAGTGTAGTGATGATTGCAAGATGAATACTCTCGGTAGGTATTTTTCAGAACGAATGTGTTAAATGCTTATGGCAGTACACTGTATTCTGCTGTAGTCATTACAGCGTGCTTTGGGAGGCTTGTGTTGCTCTAGAGTTGAGTCCAGGGTAGTGGAGCCTGCAGAAGATTCTTAAGGAAATGTGCTTCCCTAGCTAAGGGAGGCCCAGGGTCAACTGCTTTCTCCAGAGCCAGCGGAGGTAGTTTTCTGTACTCTTGGCAAATGCTCTCTATTTTGGAACAAATTCTTGTGAGCTTTCTCTGATCATCCTCCGCTCTTCCTCAGTCATCTGCTTCTGCCAGGAGGCGGAACAGTTCAAATTCTGATTTCTTTGTAGGTTTGATAGTGATTATTGTTGTTATTTAAAGTTTAATGGCCTCTAAGTACTCCGCAACTAAAAATGCGAGCAGAGACTGTCTAGGAACTAGTGGTATGCAAAAGTAGAAGCTGTGAAACTAGGCAAAGTAGAACAGAGAGCAAAAGCCCAAAAATAGCTGGGTGACCTGCGTGCCGTACAGCCGTGCAGCAGCCTTCAGTCTTTGCCTGAAAGTGATGGTACTCTAAATGGTAAAAGCAGGAAGAGGGAAGCAGAGTAAGGGATGGAAATGGAGCTAGAGAGTGGTAAAGTGACTTTCTCACAAATTCTTTGAGAATGAAAGCCAGAACCTCCCTGCCCGAATCAGCCACCCTGAGTTTGATCCCTGTGCCATACCCAGGAACTGTCTGTTCAAACTCAAAGTATCCATACACAGCTGAAAACGTGGTTTTCCCAGTGACACAGCACACTGTATGAACTGCTGTCACCTTTGTTAGTCATTGCTTAGGTATTCTTGATGGGATGGTCCTGGCTAAAACACAATGCTCATACCTTCCCAGTGAGTCCTGCTTGCCCTGTCTGGAAGAGGAGTTAAAATGGCACGCAGATCTACCATTTCTTACTCTGTTTATTCTGATATTTCAAAACTTTAATTAGAGATACATTTGACCTTTGGGATGAATGTGATACTCACCATCAGGAACAATAAGTTCCTGGGTCTTGTCTGATATAACCAAAGACCATGGGCAGACTTGTCTCAGGGCAAGGAGACTTGGGTCCCACAGTGGGCTGTCCTCGAGATGGCCCCTTAAAGACTCCTCTTGAAACTGAAGAAGATGGTTATATGGTAACTGAAGACCCTCGCTTTCAGTAAAGATAGGTGAAACTGCAACTGTTTTCATTTTATAGAATTTCAGTGCAGCTCTTATGAACTGCAGATTTGATAAAGTATGAGGTACCCTGATGCTATAAATAAGCATACTTTTTAAAATTCAACTTTCATTCAAGAACACTTGAATATTTTAGGTATATTTTTCCATTTGGTTTATTTGTTTGTTTTGCTTTTCAGTTCAAAGCTGCCTCAGCGTGTTCCATATGCTGCTGTAGTGGCATTTCTTTGCTGAGCTCGAGGGAAGGTTGTTGCCTCCTGAGAGCATAACTCAGTAAGACAGTGGCTTCATTGGCGACGTCAGTGCGGGAGCCTTCTGGATCTGCATCTGCCTGCCACCACCTCAGTTTTGGCAGGGCCAAACTGCTGAGCCACCACTGAAATGATCTGCGTGAAAAACGATGCTACGGGAAAAGAAATCCTGGATATTGTCACGCTGGATCATGTCAGCGATGTGCTTTGAAGGATGGCAGCACCAGCAGTTGTGGTGACTGGCTGTGGTGTGAGTGGGACTGTAGAGCTGGACTTAATGCCACGACCTGCAGTTTGGTGAATGCCGCACATCTGCAACTCAGAAATTTGAATTAGTTTAAGTCCTGATGGCAAGGAGTGTATTATGGAAATACTGTAAAGCAACGAAGACGCTACTGCAGGCTTCTGTGACTTCCATCAGTTGTCACATATTCTCTGGGTTAGTTATCGAGTTAAAATAAGTAAACGTTAAATTAATCAGACTTATTACTGCATTTGTTTTCAGAAAGACTGTTAGCTACTGGTATTTTGGGATTACTGATTCATTCGAGAGATGCAGTGCAGGAGGGACTGTGTGTATGTGCTTTGGAAAAATAGGCATTTGTATCCTTTAAAGCCTTTCTTCTCATCAGATGCATCTGAAACAAAAACACTTTCAGAAAGGTATTAAGTCCTGGTTGTGAAAGCAGAAGATGTGTTTATGCTGCAGGTTGTTAAATGTATTTACGGCTTTTTTCAGGGAGCTTAGAGGTGGCCGTGCTGTGGTTATTTGTCATTCTGCTTCAACAGCTGCTTGTTGAAATTAAATAAAATCTGTCTTTGTGATTTGCAGAAACATTTTAGATTGCTTGTGTTACAATGAGTTGTAAGAGGTAATTTGAGGGAAGCCCAAGACATGCTGGTAGCTGTGGTATGTCCAGAAAAAATGCATAGCTTGCAATAACCAGATAATCAATATGGGTGGGTCTACAGGCTATGAAGTTATAAAAGTAGTCCTATGTGAACTGATTTCTCTATTTCCTTTGTGGTTTTTCTGGCCTGGTCAAAGGGACTGAAGACTCTCATGTCAAATTCAAGACAGTGGTGTTGACTTTCAGCTGGTGACTTCCAGCCACTCTTTGCTGCCCTGGGCTGTGTAAATACAGGTGTTTTGCGTTACTGAGAACTATCTCAGGAAACTTGTCTGGCAGAAAATTAATCTCAAAAAGAGAGCATTTGAGCATTAAAGGCCACGCTACTCAACATACTTTGTGGTTTAAGAAGCTGCTTCCCCAGGTTCTGGGAGATTTAACTTTTCAGTTAATTCCTTCAGTCAAATCTTTGAAAGAAATAGATATGACCTTGGCAAAAGAAAAAAGAGTCCTTCTGACCGAAGACCATATGCCACATGGGAAACACTATCAAAAGAGATCTGCTCCAGGATCCCTGTTTGTGTAGTAGTAGTGATCCTTTGGCACTTAGTGTCCATCTTTCCTCTTTGCAGACAGTCTTGCTCTGCTTTCTGATTTCTTTCCCTCTCAGAATTGGCCAGAGAGCCAATAAACACTCATGTCCCCTTCAGGTGACTGGTTACCTGCCCAGCATAAGCTTCATGACTGAAATAGAGCCAGTCTTTTCTATGGGTATGTCCATCTGAAAGGCCAGGCCTTGCAGTCCTGGATAGGTGCAGGTGCGGCCACTTCCAGGCTGGTCTACAGTGTCTGGGGATGGTAGTGCCAAGGTCATGGCACATGGTGTTACTGAAAAAGGAGGTGAAACAGAGTGAAGATTGTTGGATAAATATAAAAGCATAATAACAAGCAGAATTTGTAGGTCACACAGGCAGCTAGCCAGGTTATAATGTGTGTGAGAATGTGCGTGTAATTATGTTGTTTCAGGAGATGAGCTAGCTCTGTAGGGTAGGGACTTTCCTTGCATCGTATTTAGCTTTATTCTCTATATAAAACTATACTGTTGAAAATCACTTGCTTTCTTCACCAATACTTTAGTTTTCCGTTGCCTGTAAGGATACATTAATGGTAGTTAATTAACAGCAGTAGTAGACTAACAGTTGGACAAGAGAAATAATTTTTCTGCTTTGTTTTGTACTGATCCTCATCTGTGGGGCACTGTGTTTTGTTTTAGTTAACTCACTTTCAGAGAGGTTAAACTCAAGTAGAGAAAGTTCTGGATAATAAGAGATTTCGAAGATATGGGAAAAAGATTGAATGGAAAGGTGTAACCTACTGAAAAAGGACATCAGAAGGGACATAAGTCTTTGATATGCAAAATGTCAGCACTTAAGTGACAGTGATCAATGGTTTGCCACAACTTCCACGAGAAGGCAAAGAAATCAATCTGATGTCCCACAGAGGTGATTTGGGCTACAAGTTGGTAAGACTTCTGACTTACTATTACTGAGTTTGTAAAGCATTGTCCCAGCCTATCTGGGTATCTGTCAGCCCAGCCTATCTAAAGTATCCCCACTAAAGGGTTTTAAGAAAAGCTTAGATACACATCAGTCATAGACACCCCACGTGCACTTGATCATGCATTTGAGCAGGAGTTTGACTAGTTAAACTCCAAATTTCTTCAGCCTGGTACTTCTGTGATTTTATGAGTGAGTAAAAAATAAAACCTATAGGACCCTGTGGTCAAAACAAAGGACTTTGCTAGATCACTGCTTTGCATGTCTAATTTCATCTCCATCCACACTTGGTTGTGCTCTACCTCGGGCCACTTGTTCTTGCCCTCTGACTTGGGATTGTCCTGCAGCTGTGACCTAGGCTGTGGTGCTCACCAACAGCAGAGTGACCTGGTGAGAAGGAAAGATAATTTTAACATAACTCTTGTAGCTATGTAGTAGATATAATACAAATGTCTATATTGGTGATAGCTTATACTCATGTGCTGCATGAGGAATGTTAGTAGGCAACGTGGGATCCAAGATCAAATCTTCTGAAATTTCCTCTAGGTCTAAGAATAACTTGGGGAAGCCACTTAACTGTTTTATTTTGCTTCCTCGTTTGCAAAACAAAAATACTCATTTAACAGCAGCAAGTTTTAAGAGCCACTAAAAGTCTGAAAATATGAAGGTTTTTTTTAGAGGTCATCACAGCATTTTCTGTTTCATGGATAATTGTAATAAATTAATTTAAGTGGACAATCTCTTATCTCTCTGTGCCAAAATAATTTGTCTCCTGTGAATGTAGAAGGTAGAAATCGAATCGAGGAAGAATTTCTTAGACATTTAACATCTTGCATGCAGCTTGTATTTTCTCATTTTTATTCTCATGGTATAGAGAGAGGATTAATAGTTTCTTACCTATTTTTACCTGCACTCTTGAGCAGTTCATGGCCAAAAGTTATTGAGTACTGTGGAAAAGCTACAAAAATTTGACCATTTCCGAAATGCAAGCTGTAAGCAGGGGGCTGCAATCATGCTGTCCTCCTCCTACCCAGAGAACTGGAGAGTGTGGAGCTGCATGAACTGTAAACATGCTGTGTCATCTCTCCTTAGGCACCAGCAACAACTTGAAAGCCTTGATTGGTGGTTTTGGCACATTTTACTGAAACCTTGTTGATGTAGAACTTAGTAAGCCAAAGGAGTAAACAGCTTTTGATCCTGTACAGCTCCAATGGGAACAAAAGTCTGGAATACAAACACGAGCTCAGGTTGCTTTTAGGAGCAGCACTTGACAACCCATGCAGAAAAATATTCTGCTTCTCTCTGTGGCCGTGATTGACCGTGTGCTTGTAGGATATATCCTGTAAATACAACTGCTGAACGCGTAGGCTTCCTCCTGGACTGCAGGAGTATTAATAGGTGGATGATTAATTATGGCCACTGAGTGGTTCTGAAGTTGTTGTAAAGTTGGCCCTCATATATAAGCACTTGCGTTGAATGCAGCAGCAAAAACTGAGCTGCTGTCAGTGACTGTCTGTCCTCTACTATACACTTGCACAATGGTTTGCCCAGCATGGCACAGACTTTCTGGATTATAGCTTGAAGTTGAAGCTGCTCAAGACTTCACTGGAATTTCACCATCTGATTCTTTCTGAAGTTAATATCCAATTTGTGGTGCATTGTCACTGCCGGATTATAGCTACTGAGTCCTGCAGTCTTCCTCTGTAGTCACACATTGATTTACATTTTTAAAATCTGCCTTCTAAGTCTGCTGATTATAGACATACTTAAAAAATTTGGTCTCACTGTAAAAAAGGTTAATTTTCATCTCTCTCTGTTGCAAAGAAAAGCTTAAACACATGATCCGTAAAGGCTCTGAAACCAGATAAAATTAAAGAAAAAGAGTGCAAGAATCTTTAAGCTCTCCTGATGTAAGCACTGCTATCATTTCTGAATAGCTTGAAGTGGCAAGTCTTGTTATGTTGATTGATTCCATATAATGCTCATTCGTTAAATATCTCTCTGCGTTGAGCTGTGTTTTCATTTGATGCCAGCCCCAAGACCTAACACAAAAGACTCCGGGCTCTGGATATTTTTGTCCAGTGATGCCAGTATACTCAAACAGACAAAAGTATTAATACCAACAATGTTTTTTTCTTCTTGATCTTACTGACGGTGCCTCCAAGTGTATGTATTTTTTCCCCCTGTCTTTAGATTTTTTTTATACGACAGCTTTAAATGTAATTATTGGGCTCTGCGTCCTTTCCTGACAGATGCCAACCAAAATGAATCGTGATTGTAATCTCCCCAGATTCACATCTGCATGCTGTATCAATAAAGTCTTAGGCGATAACTGTTCTGAAACCCAGTAGAACCCACTTGGATTTTCCAACCCATAGTCTTCATTGATGGTGGGCAGCAGGAAATCCGGGACAGTGCTGCAACACTGCAGAGAGAGAAGGTCAGCCCCCATATAGATGCAGCGTGCAACTTTAAGGACCTCTTGTGGGATTTGTTAACGAAATGTCAATTAAAGATTTACTGAGCTGAACTTAAACTAATGAGAAGTAAATATGGCTTCAGAAGTTGTAGCCAAACCTAACTGAATTCAATCAGAAACCTCTTCTACTTGTGATACACTGTAGTTTGTTATCTGGACAGCCTCTCTTCTTAGCATGATTTCTAATTTAATTAAAAATGTCTCTTTGGGAGAGAAATTTCGTGTATGTAACGAACCTGTAGACATAAAGACGTAACAGGAATTCTAAAATCTGTCTAATTTAGAAATGCCCTTCTGTTAATTACTGTGTGGACACATTCCTATGGCATGGTTAACTCTATGCAAGCAAACTTTCCTGTTCAAAAAAAAAAAACAAAAAAACAAACAAACAAAAAAAAAAAACAAGGAAGTTAACGTGATCATTGCTATGTACCCCTATTTCTTAGCAGGAAGCGCCAGTGCGGTGATGCAGCGCTCCGGCTGGGCTGCTTGTAATGCAGGGTCTCTAGACAATACTTCCTGACAGGGTGTAGACGTGCTGCTAGAGGATCATGTTTCCATAAAACAACAGAGGCTTAAGTTAATACATTAGGTTTGCTAAAACGCGTTTGCTTCCACATCTTAATCTTGTTTTCATTGGATACAATCAAATACTTTATCATTCAAATAACAAAGTGTGTCAGCAAGTAATTGTATCTGCAAATTTCAAGGCGTAATTATGTGAGCATATGCAAAATTCCGGGCAAGGAAAGGGTAACCCAGTTAAAAGGAGACTGAAAATTGGGCTCATTACATATACATGCTTTTTGTAGCAGAGAGAAGGCAGTGCTCTCCCTGGGAAGGAAGAAGTCAGCGTGGTATTGGCTTGGCTCTTTCTGTGTGTTTTGCCAGTAGGCTTACAAAAGACTACTTCTTTACAAAGAAAATCCTTTTCCAATTAAAGTTTTATTTTAGGGACAGTGACAGAAATGATTTGAGGACAAAGTGAGAACTACGAGCTGTAATGGTATTAAGAGCTTTTCCCCTGCTTAGAAATTGATGTTTAACAGCTGAAGCGAAGAGCCTGAAAAATATGTAAAACAAAGCAAAACCTCAAAAGCAAGAAAACATCCTTACCACTTGCTAGTATTCAAGCAAATCTACAGCGTAAAGCCTTTGTCATACAGTTGTTTTGTGGGGACAGGGAGTTAGTAGCAGACCCTTCTCATGCTCCCCCAACAGAGGAAGGAAGGTTCATTTTGGGGCCTGCTCTGATAGGGCAAAGGGAAATAAGGCCATCCTTTTCCCTTGTGTTTTGGAATGTACATTGTTAGTCTGAAATCAGTCTATTCCTTCTGGAGTGCCATGTTCTAAAGGCAGACACCCCTTTCTTCCCTCAGTCTATCCCATCCTTGCCAAAAGTTCCTGACCAAAGCTGCGCTGGGCTTAGGGCAGTAGGAAGGAGATGCCATCCCTGCTTTGGAGCCACTCAGACGGAACATTCTGGGGGATGGGAAGCGGCCTCACCCCATAGCTCATCACATCAGCTTTGAAATGCTCCTGGGTGTGAGCTTGTGGCCGAGCTGAAACCTGCAACTCCCACTGCATCCTCAGTAGCATTGGGTGTTTGCAGAGGGTCCGTTGGGATCTAAGCTGCCCGGAGAGGTTGTGGAGTCTCCTTCTCTGGAGATACACAAAACCCACCTGGACGGTTTCCTTTGCAACCTACTGTAGGGAACCTGCTTTAGCAGGGGGTTGGGCTGGTCCCAGAAGTCCATTCCAACCCCTACAATTCAGAGACTTTTAGAGTATGAGTATTTCATGTTGCAGCTGTCTGTACCTTTTGTTCAATGCCAGTCTGAGGCGATAAGGATGCCAAAGTGGAAAAGGTTTCTGAGATTTGCAGCTTCTTAATGTGAGAAAAGCGGTGTTTGGTTTGGGTCCGAAGGATGCCTGACATAAAAGGCTCAGGTATTGTGCAGTAAGGCTTTGGGGTTTCATTTTATTTGCATGCCACATTCCTTAGAGCGAAGAAAAAGTGCAAGATTTGAAATGTCTTAGATGGATTTTCTCCAAACCTCAACAAAATCTGTGATCTCATTGCTCATAGGTTGCTTTGTTATATCCCTTATTTGGGCTGTGTGTGACGACGTTTGCCACCGCACTGCTCCCAGCTCAACAGATATTGTTTATTATGTCAAAGGCATTTTTTCTCATCCCAGCTTGTTAGTGCAGTAAATGCAGTTCTCACCGTTACAGCAAACTGTTTTGTAAAGGGTTCTGTGTTATGACAGCCTCAACCTTCACCTGTTTCTCTGGTGAAACATCGAAAAAAAATAGCTTTTGGATTTGAATGCATATTTTACCTATTGCACTGCGCAGAAATGATGCGTTTTTTCCAATGCTGCTGTGGTGTATTTTAACTCCCACCTGGTTCCCTGATGATATTTAGGCTGAACCTGCTGTGCTGCTTTGCATAGCTGCTGCCTTGTGCTTGGAGCCTGCAGTGGCTGCTCCTCGTATCCCTCACAAACACGTCCCGAGGTTGGGGCCCTGACAGGCAATGCAGTGTGAAGGTACCCGCAGGAAGCACTGCTTGGTCTGAAAAGGCTGAAGTCTTGCAGTGAGCCTGATGATGTCTAGACAGGATTGTAAGCATCTTCAAAGCGCTCTGCGAGCATTACCTGATTAACATAACTGTGCCAGCTGTTTTGATGTTTACATTTTGTGCAGGCAAAATTCCTGCTCTGCTTTATTACCTCTCGCAGGTATGTGGCTGTCATTATTATGGCGCTTCAGAGGATGAGGAAATCAGGTCCGTGCATGTCTGCTGTAAGATTTTGCCTTAAAACTCAAGCCAGTGCCACTGGGCCCCTCTCTGACCTAGCTGCCACGGTTTGCATTATTTCCCTATGAGAATTCGGCCTCTAGTCCATAGAAATTATTCTTCCCATGGCTGCTGAAGACTGCTGCCTCTCTTGCCACTTTGCTGCTTGACTCCAGAGCTTCCTCCTCAGCTGCAGATGGAGAAAGAAGCATCCGGCAGCACAAGCCCCTGCGCAGGGTGCTCCTGAGCGAGGAGCTGGAACAGCACAGCACTCGTGGCATGATGGAAGCCATGACAAGAGTGAGAAGAAGGGGAAAGTCTGCCTTTGCTGCTTTTCTCTCTGACCTCACATGCAGCTACCAGAGGTGTCTATCTCCTGTCTTCTTTTGTTAATGGAGGTTCTGTGTCATGGAGGCATTCGTACGGAGTAAGGCAGTGGCAATCTTTCAGTTTTCATTTCTTCCTGATAGATAAAGTCTGTTTCCAGGGCTGACTTAAACCAAAATAGCACCACCATTGGTAGTCATAAGTGCTGAGTTTGCACCACAGTTTTAAATGTGACCAAAAGGCATTTGCAAGGTGTAGAGGCCTCTCTGTAGACACCATAAAGAATGTGTAGGAGACTCGGACAGGATAATTTCCAATCAATAACCCAACAAAGCTGGAGTGTTGGTACAGCAAAAAGGTGGTCTTGGAGAGACCTAAGTGAACATTAATCTAAAATACAGGTTTATCTTTGACCAGAGCAGTTGGATTAGCTTAGGAAAAGACTTAGTCCTGTATTGTCCCTAGGTCAGAGGAGACAGTCACAGTTTCTCTTAAAGCTTCCTGCAGCTGGTTGGGTTTGTTCATGCATTTGCTGTAGTCCCTTCTGCCTATAGTCCATCTGCCTTTGGTAGATTACTCAGAGAAGGAAGAGGATGAAGCAGAGAGCTGCAGATTTTGTTGTGAAGATATTTGCAGCTAGTTTCACAAGATGGAGGAGTGCCTGCTGTAAGCTGATGGATGTCATTAGCTGGGATGGAGTGAATTATGCTGAGAGCTTGCAGCACTCTGCAGATGTTGGCTTTATAGGAAGACTCCTGCAGCCACGAGAGTGAGTTTTGCTTCTGACAAACTCAGTAGAGTTGACTTGTGAGTCTTTCTTTCTGTGATTGTCCTCATTAGTCCAAAATCCATTTTTTTTTCCTACAGAAAACAGCATAGTCAACAGCATCTCAACGTTCTCTAAAGGAAAATGTTTCCTATCATCCATGTATACACTTCAGTCATCTTAAATGCAGCTCTTGCAGCTTTTTAACTCCTTACTGATGCTTGCCCTATCTCACCTGCCTTTTTAGTCGTAGTCTGTGCTTCTCCCCTGATTTTGGTAGGGTGAAACTGCATTATCAGTGTCATCAGCTAGGCTGTAATGAGGTCCTGTGCAGGAGGAAAACAAAACAGAACAAAACCAAGACTTCAGGAAATTTTTAGGCAATTTATGAAGTAATTTTGTTTTATGCCATGAAGTAATAGTGGTATGCAATTTATGGCCTAACATCTCAATGGAGAAAAAGGGAGAGGTCTGTCTTACTGCAGTAAAATGATGAAGGTTCTGGAAGTCTGTATAAGATGAAAAAATATTTGCATGTAGGCACAGAGGGAAGCACTGTGCAAGCGTCTAATTGCAGCACTCCCTGCTGACTGCTTTTAATGCGTTGGTTTTAGCAAGCGTTCTTAATATGAAGTTAGACTTACGCTTAAACAACAACAACAACAACAAAAATATATAAAAGAAGTTCAATTTATCAGATTATTGAAGGGCATGCAGTTGGGAAAACCTGCCTGAATGCAGTAAGCCAGGTGAATTTCTTCCACCTCTGGAAAATGGTAATGGATTGATACCGTCCTGTACTGGTGGGCTCACCATTTAGAATCATAGGATCACCAAGGTTGGAAAAGACCTCCAAAATCATCCAGTGCAGCCGTCCACCACCATCAATATTTCCCCACTAAACCATATCCGTTAGTACAACATCTGCACATTTCTTGAACACCTCCGGGGACAATCACTCAGCTTCGTGCCAAGAGGTTCCCATCCCTTGGGAGAGACCCACGCGTTTGTATGTTTGTGTGCATCTTTCTGTCTCAGTTACATCTTGAAGTTTTGGTTTCACCTATTATATTACATATTACACATAAGGGATAATATTTGCATGACAAATTGTGATCCATGTGGCACGGTATTTTAGTATTCTTTAATTTCAGGTAGCTTTAAGGAACTGTGCGTGAGGAGGTAAGGTGGGGACCTGCCAGTGACTTCTCACTGTGGGTGGCTTTTCTTGCAAATGCTTTGAGTCAAACACAAAACGGTCATGGATAATCTTAGATCAGAAAGCAATGTAGAAATGATATAACTGTGCGTCTCGATATAACGTAGCCACAGGTCATATATCCCACTAAGGAGATTCGTAACTGCAGAGAAAGATGAGAAGAATCCAGATTTACAAGTCTTTATGATTTGACATTTCTGGCTAGGGAGAAGGTACTGCAGATCATCATTAGCTATTTTAGTGGCTCCCTCCGACCTCTGCGCAGTTACACCCTGACTCTGGCCAGACCTGTGGTAACCTACAGCCGTGGTTTTACTAAGGAGAGTAATTAGTAATGGAATGGTTTTATGCTCTTTAGCATATAGCTCACATAGTTCTTACTGGTATGCACAAAGTGCGACATGGTATTGTACAGATGTACCAGCTCTCACTTTAAATGACTTTGAAAATGCATTCTTGGCTTTGTCTTCGTAATTAATGTTTCCACCCCTACTTGTGGCTCTGAAACCTTTACGCTGTGCTACATGATGACTTATTTGTTCTACGCAAATCTCATAGTTCGATTCTCACAACAGGCTAAATATTTCGCTTAAGGTAATTACCTGACTTCAAAGGAGCTTCATAGAAAAGTAATAATATCAAAAAGAGCCTATATGCTATAAATAGGGTATAAAATTCCACATTAAAGACGTGTGTATATTACAGGAGTCTTCAGAGCAGTGTGAAATATAATTAGGGCCTTCTTCTGAGGCATAAAATTCTCAGTAATACACGCTAATCTTATTTGCTTGGAATGAAGTGGGAATATACCTATCGCGGCATGTTTTGAAACATTTGAATTCTTTACATCTGAGTTTCCAGTCATACTTGTCTGGCTTGATATTTTCTTCCTCGACATTTTTCCACCATGCAAGGTTTATTTGTGACTAAGCTTTCTTCTCTACGAAATCAGAAGCATGAAATCTCAGTAGGACAATTAGGATTTCAGTAATGTGTAAAGGTTTTTTAAGAGAAGAGTAAGAAGAAACAAAGTAAGTTCCTGAGTGGTGTGACTGTGTGCTCTTCACAGGGTGAGCTGATTGCCTCCCAGCTCACACTGTAGCTGAAAGTGACTCAGGTCCTTCACAGTAGGGCTGTTAGCATTAAGTTCCATGGTCTAAAGAATCTCATTCTTGCTGCAAATAGAAGCCAGCTGGGAAGGAATATTTTTGATAAATGCAAAGCTCTTCTGAAGAACTGTTCTGTGTAAGTTCTTGTTTCCCTATTCCTTCCCAACCCCACAAGCAAGGTATTTATCCAGAGTACCTCTGCAGATATAAATGCTTCAGATGGTACATAAAGGCTAATACTTCTGCCTCTTGATGGCTACAGGAGCGGTCTGGTCCCAGTGCAAAGGCAGGACTAAGCTCTCTTATCCCTTCAGTCTCCTGCCGTGCCTGATGTGGCCTGTGGAGCAGAAGGCGATCTGGAGCAGCACTGGTTTGGGCACGGCCATGGGTCAGGGTGTGTGAAATGGAGTCACTCAGCAGCACTGCTTTTGTGAACTCCTTGTTGTTTCTGTGGTGGAGAAAGAAACACAATCTGGGAGGAGCTTCTGTGTACGTGGCAATTAAAAACAGAAGTTTATGCTTGTCTGGTGATTTATTACATGACTTGCCGTAACCTAGAGCAAAACCAGAAACAAGTTACCTGAATTACAGTTCATTTTCATCTTGATGTTGTTGTGCCGGCTTTTGCTATTCAGGTAGGGTATAAAAGGTTCTGAAATGTTCTTGTGCTGGGCTTCCAAAGTCAGCTGAGAACAGTCATAGAATCATGGATAACAGAAGATCCTGAGTTGGAGAAGACCCACAAGGAGCACTGAGTCCAACTCCCAGCTCCATACAGACCACCCAGAATTCCAACTCTATGTCTAAGAGCTCTGTCCAAACCCTCCTTGAACTCTGGCACTTGGAGCCGTGCCCACTGCCCTGGGCAGCCCGTTCCTTGCTCACCACCCTCTGGTGCAGGCCCTGTCCCTGACCCCCAGCTGCCCCTCCCCTGACACAGCTCCATGCCGTTCCCTCGGGCCCTGTCTCTGTCACACAGAGCAGAGCTCAGCACTGCCCCTCCGCTCACTGTGAGGAGCTGCAGCCGCCATCAGGCCTCCCCTCAGCTCCTCTGCTCTGTGCTGAGCAAACACAGGGACCTCAGCGGCTCCTCATACATCTTGCCCTCCAGATCCTTCACCATCTTTGTAACCCTCCTTTGGACACTCTAACATTTTTGTCCTACTTATAGGTGCCCAAACCTGCATGCGGCGTTCAAGGTGAGGATACACCATCATCTTTGTGTCTGGCTGCTAGACTGAAATCCAATAAAGTCAAAATGCATTTACTGTTGTCGTGCCGACATGCTTTGTGCAAGTAGTAGCTGGCTGTAGGTGTCGGGGTGGCTCCTGTCTAGGAGACAGGGTGGTCTCACTCCAGTGAGTGCTATTAGGGCAAAGCTCTATGAATAGAGCCAGCTAAAAGCGTCTCGATGAAATATCTTCCTGTTGAAAACAAGGATTTGCCGCCAAATGGTCTGCCATGGTGAGTGTAGCAAAATTCATGGAAATCAGGAAGCTTCCGGGAGCAGAGCTGGCTGATTTCCTCCCAGCAGACAGGGTGGTGACCTCCTGGGGACGTGCCTTTGTGGCGCTCTGTGGGATCTTGGTGGTGCAGCTTTTGACATTTGGGGTGACTCGAAAAATACTGATGGAATTAAGAAGCTTTTTGTTTCTTTGTCT
>PPHD01007818.1:0-22539 GCA_002909625.1 Bambusicola thoracicus
CATGTACGGCTGCCCAGCTGAGGGACACAACCCAAAACAATGTCATGGATCCTCACATTTCTGTCGGCAGAACAAGAAGCTCACCCAAAGTGGCCAAGCTACCACAGAGGCATGGAAAGGGAAATCCAACCAGCCCAAGAACTCAGGAAAATTTGGCAGTTCTCACGCAGCTACAAGAATTAATCTGTGCTGCTAAGGAACAGCAGCAGCTCAGTGCTCCAGAAATGGAACCTGTGCCTTGGACACCGAGCAATGGAAGGAGCCTGGACCTGGGCATATGACCATAGAGGCTGCAATCTAATGACTGCAGGATGAACGTTTAAATCCTTAACTTGCAACACAGACAGCAACAAGGGCAAAATTTGGAGAGATGGAGGCAAGCTGATTTTTCTAATATATTACCACGTGAGCAAGCTGATGTCAGAGCAGTTCTCAGTGCCGCTTGGGCCAAGGGAGCCGAAGTTTAATCTCTTAGAGCTGTCCTCACAGCTCCCACATATCAACAGTGGTTCCAGCCCACGATACAGAGCAAACCTCTAACTTACACAGCACTGTATCTGTGTTTGCTGTTCAACAGCATAAAGTTTCCTCCTGGAGCCCCTCTTAGGCAAGCACAGAGGCTGGCTGCAGGTCATAAGAAAGACTCACATTTGATTCTGAACAACAAATGTGCAACAGAAAGACTAGATGCTACGTAGACCTTTTTGAAGAGTATTTGATAAGCTCGTGGCCTCATTTATGTTATTCCTAATCATAGCCAAGATAATTAACAATAGAGTAATATTATTTTTGAGAATATTTCCAAACACAAAGCCTCCCATTTCCAAAGACACCTCTGGAATCAGGCGCTGTAATTCCTAACGGCATCTGGCACCCAGCACTTCTCAGCCTCACTTACAGGGTGGCTTCTGCAATTTACATGAGGCGTTTGCTTTTGCACCCAGGGACTCCGCGTCCGCTGCAGTGGCACCACGCTTCTATATGCCAGTACTACAGAGTTTTCAAAGTTGAATAAAAAACAATCTTTCCCACAATTTCTCTTTTGATTTGAGAGAAGCAATTCTGTAATGGCTTTAGTAATTTTCTTTTTTTCTCTCTTTTGAGCCTTACAATAACCACAGGCTTAGAAATACCTGTAAGGCCGTCCTCTTCGACATTCTGCTCAACACATCTTATCCAAATGGAAGATAATAACAGCTTCTGAGAAGTGAATGCAGTGCCACTGCTTACAAATGGAAGGGTTTCCCATCCAGGCCATCCAGAAGCATCCTTCCCTCTCACCCTCATTCGATTCTCCATGAAGATAAAGCAAGTGGAAGTCCCCCCTTTATCAGTGTTGGGTGTAACAAACAGAGGAGAACGGGCTATTGGTAACTGCATTTGCCTCACGTCACCAATTAGCCAAGGGGAAGAAGGTGCAGAACAGAAGCCAGTTTTGAGGCACGCTGCAGTGAGGCTTTTTTTCACCAGTGCAATCGGAAATCTCATCAAAACAAATTAAATTAAAGAAAAACGAGAGGAAATAAAAGCAGAGAATTTAAATAATTGCTTAAATTCAATGAAACCAACCGTGTCCTATATGTGATGTTTTCATGGATGGATATTGGCAAGATTATTTACAAATTTAGGTTTTTTTTGAGCAGCAGGTGCACAACATACAGACGGAGACATGGTTTTCGCATTGTATGTTGATTGGATGGCGTGATTCAGCAGGTAGATAAGGAAAATAAAGAACAAAACAGGAAACAAAAGAGAAAATGAGTAATCAGGACAAGCAAAAAAGGAAACTCTGAAAATTTCACTGGAAAAAAAACTGTCGGGCTTTTGGGGGTGTTATTTTTATGGTAATTATATAAATTAAAGAATGCTTTCAAACCAAAAGAGGTTCTGAGATCCTAAAGGTAACACGGACAGTGCAGTCGTTATTTGCATTTCTTTCTGTAATGCAAATTGGGAGACAATTCACAAACACTTCTCATGAGGCTTTTTGTATTTCCAGGCACAGAGATAGATGTCAGTTTTCCATACACCCATTGGGCCTCCTGGGGCCGCAAGGATAGCTTCTCCTTAATGCCACCTCTTTGCTGTTTTACTTCAATTACTGAGAGGGTTAAAAAAACTGACATGCACGTTTTTGCCTGAGGAAATAAAAAATATATATGTATATTCCACTGCATTCACAAAGTAAATTACGTATGACACGACTACCAAAGTAAAATAAAGCAATTAGTCAATACATTTCTTTTCCTTTTATCTTTAGCTTTCAGTGGATCAAAGTACCGACGTAGCAAGGCTGGTGGAAGCCAAGTCTCTCAAGGTGAGACTGCCCAGGTGAGCAGGGTTAGTTGCTTCAGAGGACACTTACATTGGAAAGACATAGATCATCATGTAGGAAATCAGTGCTCCTACACCTGTTTGCTAGCCTGACGTCAAAATCCGGTGAAAGATGTTCCTGTCCATGGCAAGGGGGTTGGACTAGATGATCTCCAGAGTTCTCTTCCAATCCAAACCATTCTGTGATTCATCCCCACCAAGCATCCCATCACAAGGATGGTGAAGAACTGTTTATTTTGGGAACAGATCCACGTAACCATTAGCATCAACATTCTGACCATAACCTGGGCTTCTCTCAGTCTGAGAAACCCTGAGACGGAAGTGGACAACCGCAGGGCTGAGCACATGGGGCAGGGCTACCTGCCACACAAATATCTGCATGGCTGCCCATCAGGCAAAGAGAGAAGAGAGCATCTTGTGGTGGCTCTGGGTCATGGCCAGTAAAGACCTGATCTCTCAGCTCTAGGACACAGTGCAGAGCAGCTGTATTTCCAAGCAGCAAAAAAATGTGCTTGTGCTTCCCAGGCAGCCCTGGGGCACCTTGGGCTTCCCAAAGTGCCATGGGTCAGAGCTGCACATCCTATGAATTGCTGTGGACCCAACAAAGTGGGACCAGAGTAGCACTGCCTCATCTTTCTGTTCATCTTCCAGCCTAGGTCCCATCAGCGTCCTTGGGAGGGGAGGAAGGGTGGCACTGGAGGGTCTGATATAGCTCTACCTACAATACGTGCCTCTGGATGAGGCAAGCACTCTGTGACAATCAGCCTGAAAGCTGCAATTATTTGCTGCCATTAACAGTTGTGTTATAAACATAATCTTTGAGGCACTGTTGCAAGTTCTCACTTGAATAGTTCAGCAGCAATTCAATGCTTCAATGTCACCTTTAAGCTAACTAAGCTCCTTCCTCATGCCTCTTCAGTACGCTGCTCACGATGCATTCGAACTCCCAGCCCATTGCCCTGGCTGAGACTCAGAGATGGATGCACACAGCTTAAAAAATAGCACACTGGTGGCTACAACAGCTATTCAGTGCAGGTGGGTGTGCTGCTGCAGACAAGTATGGGCTGGAGAGAGATCAGAGGAGCACCATATGAAAGATGTTTTGAGAAACTAGTCTAGCAAGAAGCCAGGGGGACCTCTAGGTACTCTGCAGGGGAAAGCATGTGGGCAGGAGACACACTGGCTGTGCAGAAATGCTGAAGAATGGGAAGATATAGAGAGTGCAGAGCTCTAATTAGTCTGTGAACTGACAGGCAACACTGAGAGGTAAGGGGCTGGAAAGGCAGTAGGGTTAATATGAAAGATGTCTGTGAACAGCTTCATATTGGATGCCCTGGTGAACTCCATCAGGTAGTCCTCCCCAAGGCTGGCTCAGTGGACGTAATGAGTCAAACCGAGACTCTCAATTATCACGTGGGAGAATTTGGAAGAAGTGTATAGATGCTGGGGAGCCTAACTCTGTTGGATTTTGATGTTCTAGAGGTAATTCCTACTCCTCTTCAGAGGCATCCCTGAATCGCTGCAATCCTTGATGCTGGAAACCAGCGAAACCAGTGCAGGGCAGAAGGTCATGCAGCTGCTCCAGCACCACCAAGGCTACTGCATCAGTGACCCCCACATGGGGATTTGGGAGCACATTTACTCTCCAGCCTGAAGACCAGGAGAAGATAGGGAACCTCTATGCACTAACTCTTACTCCTCTTCCCAAAGGAGCATTTACCAAATTCAGAGACCATAGGCTCAAGTTCATTGTGCTGCTCTTCGCACCTGCTAACATCCGCCAAAAGATGGTTTGAAAGGAAATGTCAGTCTTTGTGGCTGATGTGCAAGATTTTCAAACCAAAGCAAAGGTTTGGGTGCCTGAGGCCATCAGAGCATGTGCCACTGCAGAGGGAATGAAGGCAGAGATCCAATGCCCGCCCACAGCACTGCAAATCTTCCAGGTTCTCAGAGGTGGCTTGATCTAAATAATTCTACCCTGTGTACTAAGATCAAAAGATAATGCAAAAGTCTATGATATTTGTCAACTGTTAAACGAATACCATTTGCAAAGGGAGTAAAAGGTTTTTATCTTTCCTGTGTTTTCTGTACCACTGTTATTAGATAATAAGATATTTTGTCAGAAACAGTAATATGGTCTTCAGCACCAGCTGAATGTCCTGTAAAGAAGCCTGGGGACCATAGTACTTAGCACACACAGAACAGGTCTATAAGCAGATCTCAGGAACTGAGAAGAAAAAAGTATGGTAAAATTCAAATCCATTACATACAGATTTAGCATCATCAGCTAAAAACATGCACTGGGAGAGAAAAGGAGCACATTTTTTAATTGGATAACATCAGATTGCCAAAGCTTCAGTCAGTTATTTGCTGCCCTTATGGAAAAATCCTCTAGAATTTAATGGCAAGTTTGTGCACTTAATGTAATCTCCCAGACTCATTAGCAGGGAGACTGAGGACATGGATGGGTGGCCAACCAATACTATGGTATAGTTACATCTTATTTTTATTTTTCTAGTAGTAATTGCCCTGCAGAACTTTTGCGTGCAGAACAGAGAGTTCCCCCAGGGCAGACAGTGCGGGTCTGTAAGCTTCTGGCTGGGTTTATGTTCCTGTGCTCTTTCCTCTTCTCTCCTTCTCCCTGCTCGATATGGGATCCCCAGAGAACAGACATGTTACTGGGGTATGTGTGCATGCCCTGCAAGGCACCTCACTCTACAAGCCAGCAGCTTTCACTAGACTCCTTTTGACACTGTCCCCCTATTAAATTCAACAGGATTTTTCCATTAATAGGCAAAAACAGCTCGGGGTTAGAGCCTTTTGCTGAATGAGAAGGAGAGCCTGCTTCCTGACAGTCATCAGCACCATCACTCTCAACAGAGCTTGTGGCATGAAAGTCTTTGGGCCAGACAGCATCTCTGTGCAAAGAGCAGAGCTGATGGAAGTAGGCTGCCAGGTCACCCAAGGACTTCAGCACACCGAAGGGTTGGTAGGGAGAAGGTGCAGTGTCCTGACAGGGTACAGCTTCATGGGTAAATGAAGAATATTGAGCAAACTGTACTTACCGCAATCTCTGTTACTAAAATATCAGTAATACTTCCCAACACTGTTACAAAATCAAAGACATTCCAGGCATCTCGGAAATAATTCTGTGAAATAAGAACACAAGAGGACAGGGAGATACAGGGGTTATTATCTCTTTGCAAGACAATTTCTTTGGTTGTTTGCTTGCTTTTAAATAATTAAATACAAGCATTTTAAGTAGAGAGGGGACAGTTAAAGGGAATGAGGAAGGCACATACCAGCACACCAAAGGCAATGATCTTCAGCACACACTCCATTGAAAACATGGATGTAAAGACAATATTCAGGCATTTCAGCATTTCTTCATATGCTTCTGGAGCATCATAGAACTAAACCAAGATGGAAGGAAGGCTGTTACTGGAAATCATTCATGATGGCAGAGTAAAACCTTCCCAGCTGACTCAACTGACTGCAAGGAGTTTAGAGCATCTCCAAGGAGTGAGAACTCCAGAGTCCAGCTCCCATTCACAGTGCCTCATCACAACCAAACCACCTCCCTCTGGGGATGGATGGAATCCCACATGGCCTCTGGAAGTCATTTGAGTAAGATGAGGAAGAAGTGATAGTTGATCCTGCCAATCCACCCAGCTCTCATGTTGAGAGCACAAAACCTCTACAGCAAACACCACGTCTTCTAGCCCGTAATTGCAAAGATTCAGTAACAGCTCACTAACCTTCATCATGAGAACAATAGTATTGAGTGCAATCATGACCATGATAAAATACTCAAAGGGAGGGGACACCACAAATTTCCACATCTTGTACTGAAATGACTGCTTGTTCTGAGGCATGTAGCGGGTCAGTGGCTTGGCACTTATGGCGAAGTCAATGCAGGCCCTCTACAAAACAAAAACAGGATGAAAAGAACACAGAAAAGGGCTGGCAGTTCCATCAGTCAGAATATTGCTGGGAGGAGAGCATTGACCGGAGGATGGTACTTTTAAGCGTTTCTTACACATGATGCAAGTACTGATTACTACGGTAAAGTGTAGCACGTCATCCCCAAATTGTGGTCACTCCTCAATCCTGATGGATGTACTAAACCCCACAGAACTATAACTCCCCACAACCTACAAGATGGCCTTGCACCACTCAGCAGGTCCCAGTCCCTTACTGCTTAAAGAAATGAGTTTTAAATTCATGGGCTCACTTCAGAAAGCACTTGGCCAATTCCTCCTGCCAAAGAACTCCAGAAAAGGGAGGGTTAATGGAGATGTTATTTGTGGTTTTAAAAAGTATTATGAAGCTCAGGTCTGTTCTAACACACAACCAGGCAATAACTTCTTTGAAAAGTGAACCAAACTCAACCAACAGATTATCCAACAAATATTAACGGGTGAACCCTCAAAGATATCTCTGGTTGGAAATTTCTACAAGAAAAGCATATTAAAATGGTGTCAATTCTGAAACAATTTCTCACACATTATTGAGATAAAAATTCAAAACCTCCAAGCTTGTCATGCTGCAAATCTCAGGGATACAGCTGAATTTTGGACTTTTAGTTCAAACAGACAAACAGTTGAAACACTGTAGAATTGATTAAAAGTAATCTCTTTTAATCAAAAATCAGGTTCCAGTTTCAAAGTTTTCAAAGGAAAAGAGGGTTTTTTTTTTGGAGACACAGGCAGACCAGACAAAGGATTTTACAAATACTAAAATTCTACCTGTGTTCATGCAGAAACTGGATACACTTGTGGAAGAACAATACAGAGCTGCTGCTAACTACAGTGAGACCACATCTAACTAACGAGGTTCCTGAGTTGGAAGCAGTGCTGTTTGCTAGAGTGTGGAAAGAAAGCACTGCACGGCATCTTATGGCTGCTGCAGGAGAACACTGTCTCAGCCAAACAAAAACAGGCTGGTAAGGGCAACTTTCCACTGGGGAGCAGCAGCAACTTTCACTTTGATTTCTGATGAGCAGCCACTGAAATGCCAAACACTTCTGTCTCCTTTTGCACATACACGCTTGAGCTAACAATCAGCACTATCTCCACTTTGCAGCAGAGGTGTGATCCACAGGGATGCAGGACACTGCTTAGCTAAAGTGCAGCATTTGGGACCGTCCCTGGTTTTGTTTTTACACAAAAGCCTCTAAGTGAAAGTCTGTAAGGGGAGTGATGTCTATAGTCTCTAAGTCTTGCATTCAGCACATGACACCACATGTTCTGAAGCCCCTCCTAGTGCAGCAGGGATGAAGAGATTGTCCCCTCAAGCATCAAAGTGCTCTGAATCCCCAAGGTGCCACCTCCCACAGCTGCTCAATCCATAAGATGTGGGTACCTCATTTTTCTCTAGGCTGCATTCTGACATCACTTTATCTCCTTGCTCTTGGAAGGTGATTATGATTAACGCCACAAAGATGTTCACAAAGAAAAAAGGGAAGACAACAAAATACACCACGTAAAAGATAGACATTTCCATTCGGTAGCCAGGGCTGGGACCCTGTTCCTCATAGGTAGCATCCACTGAGTGCTTCAGCACACTGCAAGCAAGCGCAAAGAGAGAAGAAAAGTCAATGAAATCACTGTGAAGCACCAATGATATTGTAATAGTCATTCACCGGCCTTCACTTCCATGGAGGGTTTTCCACATATGCTCAGGTCAAACCTGTTCCCATCTCTGTGATTAGGAAGAAGTTTTCCTTGAGGATACTTTTAGGGAAACCCTCTCTGTTTCCAACATTCTGATGAATGGTGGTGATTTACTATGTACAGATCCACATATCCACCCTGGACAAGTGAGGGGAGAGGATATAGATAGATCTTGCTTCTCTTCTGCTCTGGTCAATATGAATGAAATAAGAGTGGGAAGAGAGGTACTGATGGTCTTTGAGTAACCAGGGGAACATAAGGGTTTGAAGAGTGGAGTCTGATGCTGGTTTAATCTTTATTTTACTGAATAACTGAATGTGGAGGACAGGAAAGTCCAGCCACATAGAGATCCCTAATCATGAACTGCCATCTGTGTGTCCCAGCAGAAATGTCTGCCAAAATAAAGCTGTATGTTGAGCAATACATACAATATGGGGGCTCAAATATTCAATACACATTCAGTTTGGGCACAGTGCTTTTCCCCCTCCTTTTCTTACATCTCCACGATAAATAGTGCACCTAAGAAAGGTGTGCATGTCCAAGAGAAAAATGCCTAAGCATCAGTGTACAAGTTAAGAGGGAAACTGAGAATGCTACCCACTGACTCACTCCATATTCACACAAGGGAAAGTTAATCTTGGCTGATAAAGACTATCCTTATTTCCCATGTCACCTGTTCCGTACATGTCCCTGAGCCACGGAAAGCTACCGCTACCTCTGACCAAAAGCTGGTGGTCCCTGCCAGCCCCATGTACTCACGTTGGCCACCCTTCTCCTGTGGAGACGGTGAAAAGCGTCAGCAGAGCCCACAGCACATTGTCGTAATGGAACTCATATTTTTTCCATTCCCTGGGCTGCGCCTCCACCTCATTTTTTTCATAGTCAAGGTACTGTCCCCTAGGAACAACAGAGATTCAGACCAAATGGGAGAGTTAAACCAAATCAGTTGTGATATAACCCTGTGAGAGCACTGGAAAGGCCTAGTAACAGATACCAGCCATACAGAGCCAAGAAACGGCCCCAGGGTTAGTAGAATCACAGAATGGTTTGGGTTGGAAGGGACCTTAAAGCCCTTCTAGTTCTAATCTCTGCCATGAGAAGAGACACCTCCCACTAGGTCAGGTTGTTAAAACAAAGGTAATATAAGTAAGGGCTAGAGGAGCCTTAGGACTGGGCCTGAGGTTTAAGAACGACATAAATATCTTCAGGACATTGGGCAAAGCTGGCAGCTAACAGCATGGTGACCTCCAAAATGTCTGACAGCACCCTTTCCAAACCACTTCTGTAACCCAGTCCTAAATGGAATAAGGAACCTGCTCCTCTAAACCGTTAACCACTTGAGTAATCATCTGCTAGCTCAGAGCTAGGAATGGAGAAGCTATGAAAAAAGCAAAAGGGAAAATTCACCTCTAAGGTAATTGTACTGAAGCACCGCTCTTACTTACAGGAGCCCTCACCAAGCCCAGCAGATACCCAAGTGATGCAGCTCCTGGACAGCCAGGGGAACCTTGGGGTCCCTCCACAGCCTCTGCTCCTGCCATACCTGCAATCCTTCTCCAGCTCTTTCGACTCATCGGTGCAGTAGAAGAATCTGCCTTTGAAGAGCTGCACAGCAATGACAGCAAAGATGAACATGAAGAGCATATAGACAATGAGGATGTTGAGGACGTTCTTCAGGGAATTCACCACGCAGTCAAAGACAGCCTGGGGACAAGAAGACAACGAGGTTAAAGGGTCAGAAGAAAGGTAAAATGCATTCCCTGGCATCTAGCATTGGCCCACACATAAGAGCAGTTACTCAATGCCTAACCCATGTGTGCTTTCACTGGCTTGCACACCAAGTGTTTGATAGGAGAAAATGTTGGGCTCCTACAGCTCCTGCTTGCTTGATGAGTTTGGTGTGGCACTGAATTTTTTTTGGGTGTTGCCCACAAAATCAACGAAGACAGAGAAATATCAGCCCCAAGCAAATATTCCCATGGCAAATTATGAAATGAAAAACGTACTTGTGTTTAATTTATTCACAGTGGATAGGGAAAAACCTCATGAAATTTGCCACTCATTGGCTGTTATTTGAACTGTTTGAATAATAAGGAAAATATACCAGATGCAAAACAGCCAAATGCTTTGAACAGTAATGAAGTGTCTATCAAAATTAAGTATGAATAATCTAGTGAGCATATGTCACTTCTGAACTCTCTGTGAATAACTTCTCATCCATTTATTATTTGGTTATTAGTCACCGATTCATTGTTACAAGTAATTTGCAGCTTAATTTTAGTCTGAGGAGTTTGTCATAATAATAGAAATGGAGCTGTGTTGCTGCCTGTGCACAGGGCTTGTACAATGCTGTTTCTGTTTCTCTGAATGGAAGTGAATAATTCCCAGAATTATGCTCCTAATGCAACACAGAAACCCAAAATTAAAACACTGGAAGTATCTCTAATCACTCCATTAATCTTACTGATTGTTGTGTACAAGATCTCATCCAGGAAAAAAAATGGAAAAGAATTTGGAAGACAGGCCATGTGAATCTGACTTCTGCTTCACAAAGATTTCTGAATGCTTCTTTAGAAATGGGAAAATTACTCTGTAAAATGACTTGAAAGTAAGGAAGCCATTCAACAAACAGCAAGCGTTCTGCATTCTGCAGTAAGACAGAGCTGCTCTTGACTGCCGCATGACCCAAGCATTGTGCATTTTGGATTTCTAAACAAATAAAGACCATTTTCTACATTGTTCACCATTACGCTTCCTTATCTTGCGAGGTAAATTTAGTACACATAAAAATGTATGAAATGAAAATTATTTAGACGTGAATTGCGGGTAAGGACAAAGGCAAATCTGTGTAATAAGTAACTCTAATTTTTATGTAGCTCTATGTGAAAACAGGAATTGTCAGGCATTGTTTCACCGCTGCAAAAGCACCCTTCAGTTCTCCCCCATCTCTCACAGAAAAGAGCCTGTAAGCACTAATGAGACATGAAGACATCCTATAACAGATATTCCAGAGTTCCAAAATGCAGAAATGATTAAATTTTGTAACGTCTTCCGCTCTCCTTCCAGGGCTGGCTTTATCTCAAAGCATTCTTGAGATGGTGCTGAATAAGAAACCACAAGACATTACAGTTATTTCACTTTGCAGCCTAGCGTTCTGGAGACGGAAGGGTACTGCTATAAAACCCCACAGCATATATTCTTTAATAGGAGAGATGAACAGATTAGAACTCCTCCTACAGCAGTGACGCTTCTCTTTAGACAGAGTGTGGAAAACCTATTTTCTGGTGTATCATTTCTAGGAGCATCACATGTACAAACAGCAATTTCATTTAAGTGCAACTTGTTGGTTTTTTTTCCTTTCTTTCTTTAGAAGTTTGATTTTTATATGGATCCACAATAATTCACATACTGCGTACAATGTTTGCAAAATTAACAAGTGTTTGACATTTGCCAAACATCTGCATGGCTATTTTTATGCATCTGGCAAGGAGATTAATTGCAGCAAAATAAAAGAAACAAAATTAGCTTGGATGAAGTTAACTCCATCAGCTTCCACTCCGCTGAAGACCTCCAGAGAAGGAAAGTTTTGAGGTTGTTCTCTAACCTTTAGTTTTGGCAGCCGCTTAATGGTCTTCAGTGGTCGTAGGACCCGCAGAACCCGCAGCGACTTGATCGTGTTGATGTCCTTGCCTTTGGTTCCTCTGCAAGGTATGAAAGGCACAAGAACAACAGAGGGAATAGTTTGGTCCTCACGTCACTAGCAAACCACCCAGTGCTACCCAGGGGTGTCATGTTCTTGTGTTGGGTGCTATCCTCCCCTTGGATGCAGGGGACTGCAGGTGACTGCTCACTCATGATGTGTGGAGGGAAGCTGGGGCAGGACATGGACACTGCCAGACCCAGCCCCTCGTGCTCTCCAGCACTTCCCACCTTACTTCCAAGTGTCCCTAGGGGACCAGTGGCCTTCCTACCCCAGCTCTCCTCTCGCAGCGCTCACAGCTGGGCAGCACACATGGGCTGATGCCACTGGGAGGCTCACTTCAAAAGCGAGAGGTCACACTGGGTGCTCACCCTGCCCCCAGGCAGCTTAGGAAGACAGGAGGACATTTCTGTGTGCTTCTGGTACCTCGCTAGCAGGGCAGCTGTGTTGGGACCAGCAGGCAGTGATCAGAGGGGACTGCAGACTTTGTGGTGAGAGACAGTGCTCTGCTCAGGAGCAGAGCTGCTCTGTGTGTCCATACCCTTGTCCTCAGGTCTCTTTTGGAAGACATGCTACCGAACCCATGCTGGACCATGTAATATGATGGCATATTACATGCCTGGAACAGCACCAGGGCAACTCCCCACTTATGCATGCAGGCACTGTAAGTCACACTATTTTTTTAGTTTTTATGTGTGCATGACATGAGACCATTACTTTTGTCACCATAAAGAGGAACGAGGGGAAGAAAGGAGCTACTTTTCTCGTGCACTTCCAAAATACATGGAAAAGAATTGTTTCCCTCCCCACGTGGTTACATCTTCTTCCAATCCAACTGCAAAAAAATGGCATTCTCCTTCATTTAGTATGAAGTGAAAATGGGATGGAAATCTTTAACAGAGTTTAATTCATGACTGGAGGTTTGGGTCTGAGGCTGAACTGGAGTAACACAGGTGGGAATGAACAACATGTTGAGCAGATGCTGATATACCTACGCTAGTCTTCAGCTCGCTAACAAAGTTTGTCTAACAGGAAAGCAATACAAACACAAACAACACCAGAGACCCCTCACAGTATGTGCGGGGAGTGAGCTGCAAAGCCTATCCATAGCCTGTTAGCAGCCAGCTGTGCTAGAGAGGTATGGAGACTGGGAAGAAATGACCTCCTTCTGTGGGAAACTGACCTTTCTGAGCCCTGTTAGAGTGGCTTTTTGCAATCTGGTCTCTTTTAACAGACTAGAAATTCAACACTAAGATTGTGCTACTCGGTACAAATACTGGGTCAGAATCTGCAGCCTAGAAAAGCACGTTCCTGTGTCATATCCAGACTTTTTTTCACAATTATCCATAACTGCTGTTGTCCCAAAATACAATTAAAAGTCAGACATAAGTAATTTTTGGAGGGCTATAGGTTTTCTCTTAATGATCTACAGAATATAACCTGCCTCAGCACGTGATTTAGTAGGAATGGAGAAGAGGAAGAAAGGAATGGAGATTTAGCCGCCCTCTCTCTCCCAGTCTTTCAGGGATGTTTTAGGGCCATTTCAGCAGTAGCAGCAGACGGAAGCTGCCTGCTCACAAAGCTCTAAGTCCATGTGGTTGCGCTAATGCTCACGGAGTTACAGAACTGATTTCATACTGCAGAAGAGCCATTACATATTTAAAAGGAATATTTTTTCAATTTGTATCAGAGACCCTTTAATCTGGTCTGCATGAAGCAGACATAGACAGCATAGTTAAGCTGGTTTTCTCCTTAGGCTTGAAGATAAATGAAGATTTGCTCCATATTCGGCTTTGCATACTTGCTTTCAAATCACCAACTACTATCAAGCAAGAAGCAGAGCAGAAGGGAGCGAAGAAGTAGGAGCAGGGGATGCAGGGGTGAGAGAAAAGCAAAGGAGAGAGGGTTGAAGGGCGGCAGGAGAAAAAAAAATGCATACAGTAGGAGGGAGGGACACCTTGGTCCCAAAATATATTAAATACTTGTTCATTTGTAGCCACATTTCTGGTTTGTAGATAAACTCACAGTCCAGCTTAGCAGCACCGCCTCTTGCAGGTAGCAACTGAACCTCTACAGTCCTCCACTGGTTCAAGGCTGAACCACAGAAAATGTCCATCCTGTATCTCCCAGTATTCCTGATCCAGGAGATCTGAAATCCTATTTGCTGTGCTGCTGTTTATTTGTGTCAAATAACAATTGCAGCAGTAAGGTCTCTGGAAAGTGAAGCCTAAGATGGGAACAGAGATAATTCTTGGCTCTGAAGGAGCCATCTCAGGTATTACAGGGCTGGCCCCGGGCATGGAGCAATAATCTCTGTGGATTTAACACTGGGGAATGGTTAACCCAACCTCCTGGGGACAGCAAATCCTTCCTCTTTGCTGCATGATGGATTAAGTGGCTTTTTCCTCACCCAAGGAAGTGTGCATACTGCCCTGAGAGCTGGGAAGTGAAGGGAGACAGCTCCAGTCCTAAGAAATTTCTTCTGCCTGAACGAAGGACGCTAAGAAGGGTTGATTTTTATTTTTCTTTCTTTCAGGCACCCAAGCAAATAAAGACCATGAGCTGATTAAATGTTAATGGGATTTATGATCTAAGGCATATAGAGGATCCTGAAGAATCTTACTTACTTCTTGTCACTGAGAGCTTTACCATAAGAGAAAGCTTTTCTGAAGGACAGCTGCTCAGAATCAGAGCATTGCAAACTGCATTTTGATTCAATGGAATCAAATGGACTGCAAACTATTTCAGCCAAATAAAACCTGAAGAAATGGTTTTGCTGGACCATAATGGTTTTTTATGCTATGCTAGCGCAAAAGCCACAAATCTCAAAAGAAAAGGTCTAGATGGAACTAAAACTCTGTCAAAAAGGTGTATGCAAGCACACATTTGACCAGAGCAGTCACAACTACACATTGATCACCACAAAATTAAATGGGTACAGAAGGAAAAGATCTGTAAAAACTACCAAATTCATAACAACTACGGAAGAGCAAGCAGGAGAAAGACACCAAACAGACCCAGTGTCCTGTTGAGGGAGGGAAATAGAAAGGAAGACAAGGAAAAAAAAAAAGCAACAACCGAATGTACATTATGTCAGTTCTGGTTGCATTAGGCCAGTTCAGTTTTCCTGGAGCAGCTGCCTGCGGCCCCTGAGGCAGCATGGATGCTTCAGTGAGGAGGAAAGGAGGTCATCCTGCCCTGCCTGAGCTCGGAGCTGCCTTCTCCCGTGTCTCAGGGAGAAGGAAGGAAGAAATGAGCACCCAAATTTGGGGCCTCAAAGAGCTCTCCTGGCTGTGCTGCAGAGCAGCGCACCCCACTCCAGGCCCAAGGCTGTGCTGTGACTCCAGGCCCCTCTGTGTCCCCTGCGGTCCCTGAGGGAAAGCTGCTCTATGGCACCAACCAAACAGACCCTTGCAGATGGCTAAATGTCGCTTTTCATACCTCTTCCTTTGGAAATTGCACCTCCTGACCTCTCAGAACCTCACCCACTCTTTTCAGGTCAGGCAAGAAACCACCAGGCGGGACCAGGCCGTGTTACCAGGCCTGGAGGCCTAAGCTGCTTTAGCTCCAGCACTTACTTTCCAAGAGTAAAACCACTCCTTTACAATTAGGTATTACAATCTTTCTGAGCTCACACATCAGCAACGCAGTCACTAAATGGTGTCCTCAAGTATTTTTGGTGCTGATCTATTGTAGTTGCTGACATTCTGGTCAAACGCAGCACCCGTCACCTGGCTTTCTAGTCTGCTTTTATTCTGCGGTTAAAGGAGATTGGAATGAATGAGAACTGTTAAGGGTTAGACAGCGTTAAGATAACGTTTCACTGAGTAATGTGACAGAGGGGTCGATGCAATGGGTGTAACATGGACCATTTCCACAGTGGTAAGTGTGTGTACACACATTTGACAGGCATAACAGTGCAGCAAGATACAGGAATAACATATTACCCCATGAAACTCCTAGAGAGAGATTCCAGCAAGAAGAAGACAAAGAAAGAGCAGAGTCAATGACAAACATAAGGCTAATACAGTGCACCCCATGCAACTGCAGACACGTGTTGGCAGAGAAGCCCGTCCCATCCCACTCCCATCGAGTCACTGTCGTAAAAATAAACACGCAAGAAAGCAACAGAATGGCTGTGCAGCAATACCCACACATCCCCCCAGAGCTTCAGCCCTTCTAGACGTGCTGCTCAGAGACAGGGTTTAGCGGGCAATATTGGTGATAGGTAGGCAGTTGGACTAGATGATCCTAGAGGCCTTTTCCAGACCTTAATGATTCTGCGGTTCTATAAGTAGGCAGGGCAAATACACCTCCATCCCTCTGACACTTTGGGAGGTTATATCTTTGGTTGTTTGGCAAACGTCATCTGGTTTTTCAGAGCAGTGTGAATCTCTCTGTGTCTCAGCCACCCTTCCAGTGCCCAAAATGGAAAAACGCAATCTCTTTGCTCCTATTCATCAGCTATTTCTGTGGAACAAGTGGGCTTTACACCTAGGGCTGGTAAATTTGGATGACAGATTTACTAGCTTGCTTTAAGCTCCTCTGCTTCTGTTTCCCTGAAGACTAAAACACGTCTGTGTGTTTGTGGCAAATTTATCTCTAGAAAAAGAAAAGTATTTCCCTTTGAAATGCACTGCTAAATGGAGGACATTATTATTATTTTTTTTTATCATCAGTATTATTAGACTTCCCAGCATCTCACTGGGGATCTTGCTTTCAAAAATGTTTAAACTACAGCAAAACGTAGAGTATCTTCAAAAGCTGCAGGCAGAAAGGCTGGTTTGAAAGACTTGAGCTGAACATCGTGTACCTTGCAGCAGTGACTGATACCATCTCATATGGCTAAATAAACAGTCTGCTGCAATATTCCAGATAGAGGTAGGTCTGTTTTTCCTAGGTTTTCAGGGACACATCACATCACCCTGACTGGACACCCACCATGTCAAGAACAAATTAACTCACACCATCTGCATGGCAATCACATACTCTTGCAGACAGAAACTACTAACAGCTACATGAAGTACATCTTTACAGTGATATCAGTGATGGGTGACAGGACTCTGGTATTTGCAAAAACCCACTAACAAAACAATGAAAATTACCCAGTTCATTCCCCATGAGTTCATTTTCAGGATTATCAAAATTCAGCAGGGTCAGTGCATCTGTTTGTCTTAACCATACAACACAGTTGAGCTCAGGAGCTTGCTATCCATCCAAATTTCATCTGAACAGTCTGATACTTGTTAGTATTCATAACTGGACTAGCAGGAACAGAGAGCGAGCCATCTCCCCATGAATGACTGGATTTCCTGCTTTCAGATTAGAGCAGAGATAGCAGAAGGGTTCTCTCAGTTCTATGTCAGCACTCTCCCTGCCAGCTGAAATATGGGCACGGAGAAGCAGTTAGAGCGATAATAAAAATCACAGAAGAAATTCAAATTTTTCCAAGCCTCAGAAATAGGTTTGACTCACTTTAATCTGGAAGATAGTAAATAGGCAGACAGGTTTTATGCATTCACTTTTGTAAATCCCTGTTCAATAATTGCTCAAAGAGCATGCAAAATAGAAACAGCTTGGGGCACACTATTATGAAGCACAGTCAGGGGACGGAGAAGTAATTTATATAAAAGCTGATGAGGGGTTGTTAGATATTCACGGTCCAATGTGAGCAATGGGAAACCTGAGCACAAAAAGACTCAGAAGGATTAAAAATTATTCATTCTAATGGATAATTTGTCCAAAATAAAATCTTTCTGAAGAGAAAACATTTTAGAGGCAAACCCTGATGTTTGCTCTTATGGCTCAGAAGAATTTACCCACTATCCCTTCCCCAGTCTGTCTATAATGTTTGAATTCCTAACGGGAAAAGGGAAAATCTCAATGAAACATAGAACTGGGTAATACTGCTATGCATGACAGTATGAGGGCTGCTCCAAAAGTAATGCCTCCTATCTTATTACACTGTCCCACGATGTTATGGGCAGATGTTAGTGGTATAGCAGTAGAGGTTGAAACTTCTCACCAATATCCCATTACGTTTTGTTGCTGTGCAACTGATGGCAGCAGAAGGGCAGTCTGACAGAGTGGTGTCTGACATGGGAGTGTGCATGAAGCAAAGTGGGGGGAACTGAATTCCTCCGTGCAGAAAAAATGACACCAGTTGACATTCCTCAAAACTTGCAGAATGTTTATAGAGACCAAACTGCGGATGTCAGCACAGCGAGAGGTGCGTGGTGAGTTTCAGCAGTGGTAATGAGCCACATTCCAGATAGCCATGCACAGGTCTCACTCCACAAAATGAAGAACACTTCAATCAGCTCATCTATGCGAATCAGCAGGTTGTGACCAGGTAACTCTGTATGGAGCTGAATATCAGCTTCAATGCGTTGGAAACGGCGGTGGCAATGTTGGAACATTACAAAGTTTGTGCTAGATGAGTCCCACAAATGCTCATGCAGGAGCAGAAATAACACTTTATGCAAGTTTGTCAGGTCCTATTGAACTGATAGAAGGTTGGAGGTGACTGTTTCCTGTATCACATCATTACCAGTGACAACACATGATGTCATCAGTACTGCAGTCAAAACAGCAATCATGGAGCTGCAACATGAATTCTCCATTGAAGGAAAAGTTCAAGACACAACCCTCAGAGGGTGAAGTGATGTGTGCTGTCTTTTGGGATAGGAAAGGTGTGATTCTTCAGGATTTTCTGGGACCCAGACAAACCATCAGCTCTGACAGTTACATTGCAATGCTGACTGAGCTAAAGGCTTGAACTTCCAGAGTCGGACCAGAGAGGAAAACAACTTTCCTCTTGCAACATGATAACACCAGGCCCCATACCAGTTTGAAGACTACAGAGCACATTGCCAATCTTTGTAGGACTGTCCCATTACATCCACTGTATAGCCTGGATTTGGTGCTGTCTGACTTCCATCTATTTGGGCTCATGAAAGATGGATCACATGGGCAACATTTTCTTGGAATGATTCCATCGTAACAACTGTGAAACAGGGGGTCGCCTCTGCTGGTGCAGATACGTTGAAAAACAGATTTTCATAGCTGAGAATTTGCAATATCAAATAGTGTTATTGTGCTCTTTGTATGTGTTGTAGTTTCCATAAGAATAAATAGGAGGCATTACTTTCAGAGCAACCTACATTCCTGTGACTAATATTATTTAACTTTTATTTCTCTCTTCAGCCTTTACATCTCAAAACAGCCTAGCTTAAAACTAAGAAATCATTTTCTTCAGAGGAGCTGAGTGACAATCAATAGTGACAAACTCTCTAACAAGGGATGAGATGGCAGCCCCCCTTTCAACATAGGTGTGTTGGGCACGACTTGCTCCCAGATCAAAACAATTATGTAGCGTAGGACTGAGCACAGAACACCCAGACCCCAAAATTCAAAATACTGCTCTCAAATATAAGCTTAGGATTGAAAAATTTGTGCTTATGACTTAAGGTCTGCTTTTTCTGTTCTGTCTTTAATACATTCTGCTTGGTAAAGGAAAAGTACTGTTTCTCAACTGGTTCAAAAATCATTCCAGAAATTCCATGTCCTGTTCATCTACTGCCTGCAGGAGTCCGGTCATTGTAGACATATTTTTTTATCCAGCATTCATTATGAAGAGCAATAGATCTAAAATACAAATGTTACAGCTCTCATGTGAAGGGGATCTTGACATCTCAGAAGATGAAAACCTCCTGAGAAATATTCCAGACCAACATTACCAGAAAGATCCCAGTAGCCTTTTATGCTGGTAACAAATGTAAGCATGTCAGAAGAGCAGCAGATATGGCCATCTGCCCAAAAATTACCATCAGCCTGAAGGAAGCAAGACATGCTTCCACAGTTCCCTGACAAAGGTGAATGGGTTTTCTCATTAGCAAGTAAAACACCGCTAATTTCTTCATCTTCACTAATCATCACGTCAACAAACAGGTGAGTGGATTTTGGGCATGGGCTGCTAATCGTTCACTGTAATGATTCAAGTCTAATTTAGCAGAAAATTAAACTGGCCAATTCTCAAAGCCTATTTCCAGGTCAAGCCCAGAACTTCTCAGGAGAATTTTTGCACCACAGCGACTCCGTGGCCCAGAAATACAGGGGGGAAATTTCTTTCTGCCATCCAACTCTGAGCTCCCCAAATTTTGAGGAACCTGCATGGCTCATCTTCTGGTCTGCTCTGAGAAAAAAAGTGTTCAAACTAAGAGCAAATCTTGATTTAATAAAAACAAATTATCCGTGTTTGTTGCATAAAACCCTTTATGACACTAAAGAAGCACGTGGAACCTTATTTAATGTCATAGATAGAGGGAGCAATTAGCATTAAAGGGAAACTCTCTGGAAATACAAATACGCTGAACGAGAGAGGAGGAGCGGAAATACCAAGGTATATGAATCATAAATGTGAATCATAAGTACCCATAACTCTAGAAATAATGATCTGTAAGAAGTTCACTGAGCTCTCAGCTCCGTTTATCAACTATTTTTTCATTGTAATGACTACTTTTAAAACGATTGCCTGAAGAGAGAAGACTGCCACAAACTGTAGTGATGCTTCCTTGGAAAGAAGGTGGCCAGAAGGTCCCCAGCATCTTGGCTCAACCTCTGAATGAATAGTGAATAAACTCACTCCAAGGCTGGGAGTTTTTGCAAGAGATCAAATTTAGATCTTTTCCCCCCAGCTGTAAGATGATAAAGAGCAAAAACAGAACATTTTTCTGAGGAACTGATTCATGAACACTGCACCTGAGCTAGCCCTGCGCCATGCTCATGCCTCCTCTGCAGCTTATCCCTCTTAGAAACCCGGATGATAAGAAAAATGTACTTACGAGAAAGCAAATGCCACCAAGGCCCCACTGACCACAATGAAGTCCAAGATGTTCCACAGGTCACGGAAATAGGAGCCAGGGTGGAGCAACAGCCCCAGGTCAATCATCTTAGGAGAAAACACACCAAAGGAATGAGTTTCAGCAAAACAAGTGTCAGATTAACGTTTATGAGGCACAGAGGAACAACCTCAACCAATGACCCTTCACAAACCCTTCTTCTAGGTTTGATACCAGCAGGGCAGTGTTGAGAGACTGAGTCAAGCTGTATATGTCCATAAGCGCACAGAGAGCTCCGTCACAGCCAAACCTGAAGCCAATAAACTATAGCCAAATGCATGCCAGAAAACCACACTAACTGTTGTATAAATTCCTTTCATGGACACACAGTAATTTATACGAACAGACGTCTGTGTGTGATGATAGTTTAATTTTACACTACCTCAGTCCTACTTAGTAGGAACTAATGCTGGGAATAGGATGTTATAATGAAACACAAAGAGAGGATGAGAAGACCCACAGCCAAATGCTGCAAATGCAACTCCCACTCTGGATCACTTGCTAAAGGATGCTGCTCACTGTGCAACCTTGCTTGCTTCTGTATGAGCCTGATTCTTCCCTAAATGCTGCTTAGGATCTTCTAAAATAAACGCTCAACTTGAAACTTGATAAACCAACCATCAGCTGCTACTGATACTCCTGATCAGCATCAGAAGAAAATGGAAGAAGCAGACGTGTCTCAGGGAGGTTCATCAGCTGCTGAGTCCTGAGCCACGCACAGACATTTCTGCATCGTGCACCCACCTTTCTCAGCCTCTTACACAACCATAGCTACTAAAGATATCTTTATTTTCCTCTGCGAAATGTGAGACTGAAAAGAATTAGGAAGGCGGCTACAGGGAAGCATCTGTTACGCATTGGCTACTTCTGAATGCTGTTCCTGATTTAAAGCTTTTCATCACCAACACCCCCAGCAAGCTCTGCTGCACTCCACCCTCTTTCTGCAGGTTCCCAGAAATAGATGAGTGTGAATCTGATAGGCGAGGTGAGCATTTGTGTGGAAAGACTCTTACCTTGATCACCATCTCGAAGGTAAAGACACCCGTAAATATATAATCCAAGTACTTCAGAGCCTAAATTGGAAAGAGAAATAAGCGCTGGGGGAGGCTGCACACTGAAATGATCTGCACATGAGCAAAGTGTAAAAGGTCTCTTTTAGCCATGGTCTACTAGCCACAGTGCTGATGGATAAATACCCTCTCATGGAGGCTGTCGGACACTTTAGGCATAAACTTAAATCATCCCATTTCAACCCTTTGCATTATTCCCCAGTCCCTGCCAGACCATGGAGTGCATACCCACGGGTTGCTTCAGTGCACCTACATATACAGCACGTATAATAAGGCAGAATGGATATTACAAATCAAAATATTTGAACATCCTTTCCTTGAGAGCTTGTTTGCCAGCATCTGTGTAGCGGTCTGGGTTTTTCTGATGATAACATTATTAAAGACACTGGGAGCAGAAGAGAGTGATAAAATCCTTTTGTTAAAGCTCATTGCACAGTTATTAAGGATGTGGAAGAAAGATTGCTTGTAGATACTTCAGCTCATTACCTCTATAGGGATTCCTTGATCCTTGTTGGAAAAAGATGATACTGACAAGACTCAAAGGCAGGAGGCCAGCTGCATACCACAGATAACTACGTTGAAGATTCTAAAATCAGGCAACTGCATCTTGCAATTTGTGAACTTAACCCCCAGCTCTGCATGCTCACAAGTGCCCACATGGCAGGCTGTGACTACCTCTTGTGCCCACGTTCTGCTGTGGGTGAGCTTGGGTATGCCCCGCTCCCTGCTGCCATGACCAATGCTACACTGGTGGGGGCCACGCTCCCACTTCTCAGAACACGAACCTTCTGAGTTTGGCTTCATACCCATGCATAAATAGATTTTCTACTGATTCTACTCATTATGCCAAGGCAACAAGC
>PPHD01007819.1:0-22536 GCA_002909625.1 Bambusicola thoracicus
AGGAGACAGAAGAGATCTACAGTATTTGCTGCTATCAAGCATAGTTAAATTCTGCGTGCCCATGTGAAACCATTATGTGAAATTAAGTCTTCAGACCCACAAAGTTTTGAATGTGTGCCTGCTTCCCCTCTTACCCAAGGGGCTACATATTGCAGTCCACCACTTAAACTGAAATTCACCCAGGGAAAGTAGTGTTAAGAACAAATCTGATGTTATAAATTTCTGGTTAAATTCTGTAAGCACTTGTACACTTCATCGTCAGTAAGGTGAGCACTCTCACTGAAGTAGATGGGACTACTCATACTCAAAATTAACTATTTCAACAAGTGCTTGCAGGACTGAAGGAAGAAAAAAAACGTTTGTGACTCACAGGTTGTTACTGTTGGATGCATATTCTACTCCACAAAATAAGTAGTATTATCCAATTTTGGTAACTGCTTCACAAAACTGAGTATCATTGACACAAGTAACTCTCTGAATAAGCATATTAAAACTATACAGGATTCTTTTATCCCCAGAAATAAATTTCTATGCCATTTCTACTACTCCAAACATCTCCCTGATGGAGATGACTTAGTAAAATACGGTGATGTGTGTCATATTTTTGGCTTTCTATTATTCAAGGTTGACAGTGAATTTTTTCATATTTGTGAAAAATGAGATCATGAAAGTCACCGCAACATAAAAACATGTCAGTCAGAACATATGTATCGAGAGAATCCTGACAGTTGTACAAGGCAAACATTCAAAAACACACTAAACAATGATTTGCTCTTTGAAACCAGGGACAACACCTCCAACTCAAGGAAATGAAGCTTATGTTTGCTTAAAGTGTCAACCAGTATGTCACTAACAAACCATGTTAAGACAACTGAGAAACTAATCAGCCAAAAAATTAAGAAATAAAAGTGCTTTTTGGCTAAACATCCCACCAGAAGGACAGTTGGCATGGGAAACACCCAAATACCTGAGTGGAATTGCTAGGATGGAGGTGAAGAGAACACAGGTTTGTACCATTTCTGCATATACGTAATTAAGCGACTGTGCCAACAGTTAGACAAGCAGATGAAACGGTCCTCATCCGGAGGCTTTCAATGTATAATTTGTTGAAAACATGAAGGTGCATGTACATTCTGTTCTCATGTACAAGCCTTACTGTCATTAGTGCAGGGTCAGGCAGTTGGAGAAGTGGGAGAAGGGTGATGGCAGCCCGGTCAGCCCCAGACCTGCCCACACAGCCAGCCATGGACATGCTGGAGCATGAGAGTGGCTCCTTGCCAGCTCCTCCACAGTGTCCTGCTGAGTCCACTTAGTGCACAGAGGTTTATTCTGCTGTTATTCAGAGCTCCTTTATGGGAAAATCCTGATACGAACCCCTTCATATTCACAGGAAGTGCTTCTGAGATAGGCCTATTATGTATTGTGCCACTGAGAGGACAAGTTTCCTTTGCACTCATCTGGTTTCTGCCCCCACTTCTTCAACCTTGTTAACTTACTAGTAGCACCACAGGAGACTCTAGAAAACATGGCCCTAAGCTGGAGACTGGGGCAGGAATACATCCTGCTGCACAACCTGACACATGTATCTTCCTCCTCTTTCAATCACAAGAAGTGAAAAATAATACCAAACTTTCACAGCTTTGTGGCATTTGCTTACGTCTAGCATGTACAAAGCAGTGGAGATTAGATTTAATAACTGGGAAACATATAACTACAACCACCTCAGTATCAATACTCAGGGCAATTTTACATGTTTTTATATAGATATGTACACATCTATTCTGAAAGAAAAGAAATTTGTATCTCCTGTAAGAAATGCCCTGAACATACTTGGTATCCTCCCAGGAAAGGGATCTACTCAAGAAATGATTCGGTACTACACTGAAGAATTAGCATGCAATCAAGATGTGTTGTTTTGACAAATCCACTTCAGAAAACAACACAAAGTCTCCTGAGTTCTCTATTAATCCAAGACCAAAGGTATGCTGCTCTTGTTCAATCATCAGTACTTGTAAGCTATTTACATGTTGCATTTGTTGCTGAGCCTGTTGCACAGTCCCTATTTGGCTTAGACAGCAAGTATGCAAAGTTCAAAATGGTAAAGAAAATAAAGCAAGGCGTATGCGCTGGTAGACAGCAAATCTATGCTTAGTATTTGGTACTACAGACAATTTCACTTAGTATAAAGTACTTTCACCTCCTATACAGTTCAACGCATAAAAACAACTTTGTGGAAGCCAGGAACCACTGCTAAACCACAACAACCACACCAGAAAGATCTGCTACAGTCACAAGTTAATTATGTGAATGAAATGTGCCACTTACTAAGGCAATGCTTTTTCACTTGGTGTTAGCTTTGCTAACTTCTGAAACAGAAATAGCATGCGCGATTACTTCCCAGGTACAGAAATAGTTTGATCAACAAAAGATCAGGACTTGACACTACTGCATGAAATAGTGACCTGCACAGAGGAATTTCACATAGATGTTCACCTCAGAAGTGATTAATAAAAACTTGACACTCCAGATATCAGGAACTTCACAATGTTCCAGAAGAATTTTGTTAAGAAGTAATTCTGTCACAACATTTTTTTTTCCATGCCTGGACGAGTTGAGAAATAGTTGATACAAACAATCCTAGAAAAAAAAAGTTCTCAACATAAAATCTAGAGCTCACCTTTTCAGGCTAATTCCTACCGATATCCAGGACAAATGTGGTTAAAACTAAGATTCTTTTAACCTCCAGGACTGGGTTGTTGAGCTTCAAACCATCTATCAGCTTTCTGCTTCAGATTATCACACTGGCATCCTCAGGAAATAAAACATTATTAATGCTACAGAAAAGCATCACAGTGTTAGACAAAGAACAGAGGGCAATCACACAAAAGGAAGCTATGATAAAGATTAATACATCATCTTACGTATAACTCAATGAAGAGGAACGGTGGGATTTTTCCCATTCTCCAGAGAGAGCACTAAGGGTGGATCTAAAGAAAACTGAAATAGCCTACAAATGCTAAGGCAGCCAGCCATTTCAAGATCGCTGTAAGTAATTAATGCGCAGACTGCCTCCGAAAGTGGTGGTCCTATCCAGCTGAAAACCTGCTTCCCCAAGTCATTTTGCAGTCAGATCAGTTCCCTGATCCAATTCAATCCAGATCTGCAGGAGTGCTCATACAAAGACTACACAACTGGCTTGCTTAAAGACAGGACTGTTTAAAGCACTCATAAAAATTCTGCCTAAGATTTAGAGCAAACAACACGAAACAATACTGTTGTTCAAACCGTAACTTCTGCAACAAGACTTTTATAAAAACCTGCATCATTTGAACTTCCAACAGGAAAAGAAAAGCTGTTTCGGCACACAGACAGCAGAGCATGAGAACAAGTTGGCCAGGAATAAAATGAGTCTGGGTGTTTAAAGGTTTCTGACCGTCAAAGGACTGATGTCCCGAGGCAACTTTCCAACAGAAAGAGCAAAGTTGAAAACACCCAGACAAAAACTCTGGCTAATTTCATTCAGTACTTTTTATTAAATTTTATCTAATATTATGCAGGCTTGCCAATGACCTAAAAAGCTCTTGCCTGTTTAGGCAGCTATAGAATTCTTCACTAATTTAGGACAAAAATGTTTTCCCAAACAGCCACTAAATCAGCCCCTTGGCCAGAACAGCTAGGTTGACTGTGCCCACCGCACATGGGCTGAGGAAGGAAAAAGAGGAGCAACGAGAAAGGAGTGATGAAAATCTATCAGCTTTGCCCCAAACCGCACGCAGGCATGCATAGTAATGGTGCTCCGTTGCCTGTGAAGTGCAGCCACAAATCCCTAGACACAGATGAGTGCTTGATACGCTGTATGAAAGTTCTCCATAAGCATGTGCATGAAGAGAAACACTGATGAATGATGAGAATGGTTTAGGTGTACCTACTGCTAGGTTATTTCAGCTTTTGGTCATTTCCAAGGAGAGACCAGAATTCTCAGATTTTGAGCAAATTACAATCACACAACTGAAAGCATTACAAAAGAGGGAATCTTTTCACTTGGTCTGAAGTTATTCATCCTCATTAAGACTTGCTGTCTTGGCAGATTCTTCAATTCTGAAGTTCTCCAGCTGCTGTAACCTTCACTCAACTTTTTCTTTTTACAGGAATAGATAGTGTAAGTTGAAAATGCTGAACATTAATGTGATTTCTAAGTTGCAAGCATTTTATTAGCCTAAAATTATAAACATCTGGGGAGAGCTTCTGAGGACAGATTCTGGGTACCTGCAAAAGAAATCCAGACCCCCACAACTGCATCTGTCAAAAACACCTAAAACCACAGGTGAAAAGCATGCTTACACACCTGTCCTCTGTCAGTGCTTTTTCACAAAACATGGTCCCTATGTGAGACAATTTCAGAAAGCTCATTCTATTTACAGACTGGCTTATCATCCGCATCAAACACAATTCTCAGCATTTTCAGTGTTGCAACAAAGTTCTTTACGATTCTAACAAAGACATCAAAAATACACACATGAAAGACTGCTTGCAGTATTTTGATAAAATCATAAAGTTCAGATTCATTAGTGAGAAAGATTATTTCTTTTTCAGTTTACCACCTTTCATTATTAATATTATTATTCGTAATTATTTGATTTAACCTAACTTTAGCAGCTGTTCATAACATTGAAGACCCTAAATATTCTCACAAAGCAGGGTAACGCTTTTCCAGAAGCTTAATACATGACCCACACCTCAGATTCAAACTGGCCTGTACAGTAACTGTGCTAAAAAAACATTACCAATGTCAGCTCACAAACACAGAGGAAGCAGGGCAAGGTGGACAGTATGTTTCAGTTCTGTATTCCAAAAGGGCAGAATGGAACAGAGTACCTACTCCTTCCATTACAGCAGTATTCACAAAACGCACCGCCTCAGTTTTTGCTTTGATCAACAGGCCACCTCTACCCATGTCTTCTTCTTTAATGATCCCGTGTTCCAGAAGGAAGTAATGCTACTAAATATGAACATTAATAGCACTAAACGAGTCTTGACAAGTCTTGGCAAAATTAGTTGTTCAGCAGATAAGAACTGAAATATATTTGGTTTTCCAGCTGATTGTCACAAGCTTACCTTTTTACTACAAGCTTCAGTGTCTTGTGTGAGCCTTTCACCAGGCAGATTGCTTCTTGTCGGAACCCAGAGAGGCCCACATCATTGATGCCAACAATTTCATCCCCAGCCAGCAACTTGTCCACAGAAGCAGCTTTACTCCCATCTTCAATCTGAAGAAAAATCAAACCACATGTGTAGAATTACTGAGGTTGCACAGTGACACATTTAAAATAAGCTAACGGAGTTCCAATATTGGCTTCATGCAATAATTCTGACACTAATTAAGTGGCTAAAATATCTGAGAAAAAGTTACCAACACTATAAAGAAAGAATAATGATACAGAGAAAATCAGAACAGGAAAGAAAAATAGGGGGAAACTTCCTGAGAAAATTAGAAAACTCCATGGAAATTTGGGAGTCAAAAGAATACGTGATTTGGAGATCTGTTCAATAAAGGACAGGTAATGATACATGCAAATAGTGCTCTGGGCAGGCATCTTAAAATCTAGTTCTCCAGAAAAGGTAACCAACTACAGTAACCATACAGTCAAGAACATTAACCCACACAGTCAACTTCAAAAATTCAGCATCCTGTAAGACCTCTAAATATTGCATAACCATCTGGTCTGGAAAATAAGCTTATTTTCACCAGACACATTACATTTTAGAAAATACCTGAGAATTTACAGTCCATACAGATAATTAACAGCTCTAGCTAAAGGAAGAGATTATGATCTGAGATCCAAACCATTAAAATAGCAGGTTGCACTGCCAAAGAATACAGCCATACCAAGGGATACACACTGGGAGATTATTTTGCTTCCATAAGCATCTATTACATGCACTGAATTTTTACTGAACTATCAATAATATGCAGTGAAACATATACACAACAAATTTAAGAGTCACTTTTTGGCAATTCCCAAGAAGAAAACTCTCCCTTTAAGAATTGTCCATTTTTTTAAATGCAAAAGAAATCCCAAAAGCTTGATCTGCCAGACTGACAAGTACTAACAGTTTAAACTGATTTCAAACACAGCTACAGATGTTGAAGACTTTGCAGTTCAGGCCCCCAGCTTGTTTGGCTTGCTCCTTTCTCTTTTGCAGTCAAACACACCTTCTGGCCTCTCAGTTGCTTGGAATCACGACCAACCATTTAGGTTTCTTTATTCCTCCCTCACTTGCTCATAAACCATATCTCATCTCTTCTTACAGACTTGACACTTTATGTTCAAAGCAGAGATTTTAATTTATGCCTTCATTTTATTTTGCCTCCATTACAGTATCTCCAAGTCCCTTATTATTAAATGCCAGTGAATCTACAAAGAAAAATTCCTTGTAATTGCCCCAACTACAGAAAGCTTCATAAAGAACAGCCAAAGTCAATCATCAACATGATAAATCCCAAGGAAGCCTAACTTCATGAAATCCAGAGCTCACGGTACAGGTATTAGGGATACATCAGCAATGAAAGTCTAAATTAAATAACCTAATAAAATAAGCAATATCTCTTGATGAAAGTCCATTAGGATGATCTCATGCACCACGGCAATCTCATTTCATACACATAAAAGCTCTCTTTATGTAATTTCAGGATAGATGTTCTTAAAAATCTTCAGACCTTTAAATCTAAGCCAAAAAGAATGCCATGTAAAATGCTTAGTCTTATACACCATTCCAAAACACTCACTATTAATACTAATTGAGTAGCTGAATTTTCAGAACTTATCTTAATAAAAACACAGCTAATTAAAGACAGAGTAAGTTTCTACATCCTGATACATCTAGCTCCCAAGCTATGACCTGCCTGTGACCTGCCTGCCTATCTTCTGAACATCAAGAATTTATGAAAATATTCAATTCTCAGATAAAATCTACAGCAAAGTTGAAAGCTGGGGAGCAGCAGTGGAAATCACTTAAATGCAGGTCAAGATTTGAAATCAGCATTGTTGAGAATGGAGCGTTTGCCCTACGAGGAACACCAAGGCTAGGCAAAGCTGAATGAGAGAACAAACAACAGGGGACTCATGAATCACAACCCTCCTCTTAACTGGCAATCACAGGTCTTTCAATTATCCAGATGTATTTCTAGGTTGCTTCTAAATAAACTGCATTCGGAGGTCTAAAACCCAGCAGGTCAGAATAGCAGAGGGAAAATGCTAATGAAAGGCAGATCTGAATCACTAGAAATGTAAGGAGAAGGTCAAACAGTGGTGAAAAAAAAGGAAAATACGTTGCAGGAGCACGCATTACAAACTACAGAACGTAGATGCCAGCCCACTGCAGCTCAGTGAAGTACCAACTTAGTAAAAAGGGGTGAGAAGTCCATGTGCCACATAGATGTCAACAACTCAGAAGTCTGGGCTCGAAGACCTTGACAGGGTCTTTTTTTGCCTTAAAAAAAAAAAAAAAATTAAATAAAAAATCTGTCTCCTAGGGTTTCAAGGAATGTTCATTGTTCTCTGTAAGCATGTTTGTTTTTTCTTTAGGCTGGCAATGCACTGACTGCAGGGAGTATTCAGTTACCTCCTCTGAGTTTTCATTTCAGCAGGGAGGCTACACATTCCACACAGCGTAAGCTTTCCAAACAGACTCTGACTGTCCCAAACATTAACCACCCCCACAAATCATATCAAACAATAAAATTATTTGAAAAAAAACCACCAACAACACACACATAAAAAACCAAACACTAAAACCCAGAAAAAGGTGTACCATAACCTAAGCACAATCTTGAAGCAGATCCCCTGAAAACTGGAAGTGGCTTCCATTAATACGCTGCCTCCAAATCAGTTGTTGATAGGGAGAATAAAACCTACATATCCACTCACAGTAAAAGTCTCCCTGAGCTGAACAACTTAAAGCATAAATCTTTCTTACTGTCTTTACCTCAGGTCACTGTATGGCTGCATAAATGCCATCATTCCACTTGACAATGCACTTTGACTGGAAACGGGACTGTTGGCTAGACAGGAAAAATAGTTCCTTCAGTTACACTACAGGTAATTTAGGCATAACGACTGAAAAATGCAGTGGATTTTGCACACGTCTAATGAAACACAGCCACAAAGATTAATGAGGAAAAGACCTGAAAGTACAGCGCTGCTTATCTGCCTCCTCTGCTCACACTTTCACAGTGCCATTCCAGTTGCTCTTCCAGGTTTTCTCTTTTTCTGTTTACTATCTTTTGCCCCCCTCCTTCTTTTTTAATTCGACTCTTGACATATTTTCCACCTTTAGCACCGTAAATCCCAACCAACATACACAAACTTTCTACCACTAGCAATTACACTTGAAAAACTCACCATTATTTTTCACACCTCAGACACGAATGTATTTCACTCATCCACCCACGAAGTTAAATATGCCATGCTACAGCAGAATTTAAACCCCAATTTTAAGACGTAAGTTCATATTGCTTATTTAACCAATGAACATTTTCTTTCTGAGTTTCAGGTGCCCAGAAAGACCATCAGGAAAGTGCTGAAAACAAAGTCTTGAGGGAGGTCTTAAAATGAAGCCTTCCACAAAAAGTCAGCAAGTCATGGTCAGCAGGCAGATGTGATGGGGGATGGGGGGACAGCCCCGAGCAATACACAACCAAGAAAACTAATGCTTTGTTTTCTTATAAATAAGAAACTTAAACCTCTGAAAAACAAGCAGTTTTACTGTTCACCTTGGATGAGTACAAAAGAGTTCTAGAAATCCCCTCAAACCATCTTTTCAGTATGTATTAACAAATCACACTCCTCTTATTATGCTAAATTAACAAGACTAAACAGCATGACTTCCTATCCTTAGCGGGGATGTTGATATTGCAACAAAAAAGTGTTTTCAAGAGGAGAGGAAGAGGATGTTTGCTGATGGAAAGCATCTGTTTAGACAGCCTCCAACTCTCACTCTTCTGTCCTTGATGACCTCCCTATGGTCAAGAACAAAGGCAAATTTTGGGACCCATGCATGAGTGAGGGTTGGAACCACAGGCTTCTACTGTCATAGCGATATGGACATTAAGTGCTGTATACCAAAGTCACTCTTGGCTATAAAATATTCTGACCCCAAAAGAGGAAAAGACACTGATGCAAGAAGCATACACAGGTAATGGTTAAGACAATGGTGTGAATGAAAAAAAAATCCCCACAAACGTACTGCAGCATGTGCAATTCAGTGGAAAGAAGAGAGGGTTTCAGACAGAGCAGTGGAGAGAAGTGCAACGGCTAGACACACAGACACATTTCAGAGACTCTCAGGGTCTGGATTCCCACTGTTGGTAACACATGTGAAAGGGAAAATAATAGCCTGTGTCTGCAGCTTTAAAATGTGGTAGGGTTGAGGGGGTACACCACTGCTAGAATGTGACCCATTAACTTCTGTGTTTACCAGGGCTGACTCTTTACGTTAAATACCCGCATTCCTCCATAGGCACCTGTATAAACAAGCGGGAGCCAGGTTGGGGAAGTGCAGTGTCACACCAGATATCTCATTTCGTTTACCATGACGACGCTGAGACAGTCCTGTCCAGGCTCTGTGGGCAGGGTGGGAGACGGGATGGAAACCCAAGCCCAGAGACAAACACAGGAAAAAACAGCTCCACTTATCAACATTCTGCTATCAGCTGTGATAAACTATTTTATCATAACTCACTTCTCATGCAGCCAAGAAATTATTTTGTGATTGTTTGTCTTGTGAGAATCTAATATGGATTAAAAAAAAAACAACCAACAACTAAAAAGCTCCACATGAGATCTTCAGAACCAGTGTAATGTAGGAAGTGTTAGCTATTTTGAGTTGCACAGAGTTAAGCAAAGGAGAAATACCTTTATAGCTTAAACTTGCCATTTGTGTAACTTGGAGGAAACAACGAAAGTGCAGCACAGAGCAAGTCCATTCTGAGTGCTACCCTGGCAGGATTCACGGGTCAAGCTGGGGCAGGATGAAACGGGGCTGTGAACTGCACTGGGACCAAACTGAAGGGAAGGCAGCGGGTGCACATATGAACGGGCCCCACACAGGCATGCATGCAAGACCAGCATACGTAACTATATATTCTCTCACCTCATCTCTTCCCCTCTTCAGATTTAGCACCTGAACATTAAAAGAGACTGCTGGAAGGACACCTGAGCAGGGTGTCCTATGGCCCCTTTTGCAGATGAGTTCAGAAGCCAAACTGGAAAAAACGCCCCAGCGCAGTCTGTGGCAAAGCAAGGAATTCACACACACCTTCAGGCCGCCAGCTGGTTTTCTCTCACCAAGCAGCCACTCCTCAAGGCTATCAGTTCAATGCTCTGCGTCAGCCACCAGACATGAGCTTGGAGGCACAGCTCCCAAAGAAGAAAGCCTAACTACATAGTACCAACCTGCAAAGAGCAGGTCTATCTACTGCCAGCCATTGCTATCAATCTGGTGATGGCTGCACTGTTACCGGCCAAACATCCGCTAACTGTGATCCTCTTCGGCGGCGCTCCATGTCAACAAAGAAGCCTGAGTCTTACTGCTGCTTGGTGTCATCACTTCACATCCCAATTGTTATTGCTTATGCTTGTTCTTGCTTGGATTATTGATAAATTTCACAGCAAAATGGGTTAGATTTTAGAGCTGTTTGGACCGGGACAGTGTGATTCTCTAAAGGCAGCTTCTTTCTTTCCTAGACTTCGGTGCGAGGGCAGACCGGAAACCCAGGCAGGGCAATGCTCTCAAAGCTCTCAGCATCACGTGGCACAAACCAGCTCCGGTCCAGCAGGAACACTGCCTTCTGTCAGTGGTGCTGCTTCACAACCAGGCTGAAAACAGTTTTTAAAGGGCAGAGTTCAGTAGTAGGGCACTGTCTTTCATAGCCATTTCTAATTGCTTTTTATTTAGTGTACTTAAACAGTTGGATATTTGCCCAGCAACTTCATATGCACTCAGCATTTTTCTTACAGCAAGTATTCTATTTTGAAAACTGTCACTCGGTACAGTTCTTGAGCATTTATTCAATCCTTGTGATGGTGTCCACTCCGCTGCTTGCATTAAGGGCTTGCGGTTACTTTCCTTTGAATAGGCCACGGCTGCAGGGGACTTATTATAGCTGTAAGAACTGACTCCAGGCTGAAGCATGACTTCAGAGTTCCTTAAACCAGAAGCGTTGGAGGAGTATGGAAAAACTCTAACACTACTCTTATTAAAAATTAATACACAGATTAATGCCTCGGTCCAACTGGGTTCAAACCAATAACTACCATTCTGCTGTGAGAAGACCTTGCTGATCGTAACTCATCCATCACTATTCCTGAAGGATCTTGTTACTGAGTCTTTTGTGTCTGGGCCACGGGGCTATTACAGATTCTGCAAATTAAAGACGATGAACTTACTGAACGTCAAAAATTTAATGAATCTTTACCCCCAGAAAACAACAATCACGATTTACAGATGTAAAAATATCAGCAAGAGACTTAATGTAGACTTCTGAGTTGGAAAATGTGAACAATGAAGGTTTGTTTATAAAGATTTTTTTTTCCAAACCGATTCCATTGTTACAGCAATGTTTCATCGGTGCCCAACTTGTGCAAAACAAACACTCCTCGCCCCACTCAAAATACTTCACCTTGACTGTCTTGAAAGCATAGAGTTAATATATCAGCAGAAGCTGCCTGGTGTCAGGGATGTCTGATTTGCCATCAGCACCTGAGGTTTGCTGCTCAAATGTTACAGCTTCTAAATAAATTTGCTTCTTCCAATTCAGCGTGATTTATCACAACAGCACGTAGAAAGCATATCCAGGCCTCTACATCCCCACACCAACCGTCCCAGCAGGCCCGCCATATACAGTATGTCCCCAGAGTAACTATATATGTACAAACCCAAGGTTTTAAGGGGATCTTCCTACGCAAGAGCCCCTGTAGGGCAGTGCACATCAGAAAGGGAAGCCTCTGAGCTCAAGTTTTAATTTTTCTTTCCTAGCACCTCATCAGCATCCAGATATTCTCCTACTGCTGTCAATTAGTACAGCATTAGTCCAGACAAGCTGTGCATGTCGTGTTTAAGAATCACTTGAGAAATGCTAACTCATTTATTTTCAGCCAGGAGCTCGGTCTTGTATTTCACAGAAGATAATGGCAGTTGAACCACAGAAACCTATCTGAACTTACGGATGTGTTACAGTTTTTAAAACGCATTTCCATCTTTTTTTCCCGTGGTGACAAAATGGAAGAAAGGAGCTACGTGCCCATGCTGTGAAAGACATACATACTGGCAGAAAGCCAAAAGAGGACTTATTGTTGCTATTTAGGGTTCACTTATTCTCACACACCTTCCGTCAAAGAAGTTTGAAAGGGTTAGCTTACAGGTATTTTCTTGTGCAAATTTACTTACAGATGATTATATATGGACTGTTTATGTATGTAATCTCTGCAGTTAACATTAAGCATTCTTTATAGGCCTACATTTTTGTACTTACAGCTACCATGAACAATGATAAGAACAGATAAAAAAGGAGGTTACGCACAGAAACAACTTGCATTTTATCTTTTCAAACTGATAACAGGAGCAGAATTCCAAGAGGAAAAATATGACCTGACAAAGTAATCTTTACGATCGTAAGGTTCAAGGCTTTTTCACTTTGCAACAACCATATACTTCCACAAGGTTGACTTTGCTTTCTGCCTTCCTGTTCATCCCAGGAAAATAACAACACAGCTTGCCAATACGCCCTTGACAATAACATGCTGAATGCAACCCAACAGCCTGTGCAATGCTACTGCATTACTAGGGAAAAGGCATGACTGACTGACAAATTAAAAGCTAATAATTATGGAGTGTCTGTGCAGTCACGCAAGTATGACTCTGCAATAATTATGACAGAAGAGTCCTTTTTCACTGACCTTATAGTCTGTGAAAAACTCCAGCAGGTTTCAGAGGAAACCTCTGAAATATCTACTAGGCAGTAATTGAATACTTACTGAAGAATGCACCTATCTTAGTCAGTCAGAGTCTAAATGTTAACCTTCTACATAAAATTTAAGTAGCATCTGTGCCCAGGTTTACCGACTGCAGTACCTTCCAGAAAAAGAGGAAAAAAAGTAATGCTTCCAGACAAACGTAGCACGAAATAAGACCAAGCAGCAGAAAAAACAGCCTCATTCCCTGTTAGTTTCCAAACTAATGACCTGCTCATACAGAAACAGAGAGAGCAACTTCTTGAACAAGAATTTCCCTCTGAACTATTAGTCTTTTAAAGTCTCACGAAGGTGCTGACTTTCAAAACATGTCTTATTTTTTGATTCCTCTGCCCATTCTTCTGCCAAGGAAAGTCTCAAAGGAAGGGCGAAGCTCCTCCTAACATTTCAGTTTGCTGACAACAACTTTTGTTCTTTTCATTAACTATTGCTCGCTGATCAGAAGTGGTATTCAGTCAGACTCACAAAGTACTCAAATTACAGACTGATGCCATATTTTTGCCACTATCTTCCTCGGCAATTCTATCATTTAAAACCAAGTTGAAACAAGAAAACATATATCCTCCTCCCTCCCCAGTGCTCTAAGGTCTTTTCCAACCTAAGCCAGTCTATGATTCTATGAAATAGAATCTGTCCTTATTCATCATTACACAGTCTGTTCAACCCCACTCACTACACGTACGCAGTATTTCAAACTGCACAGACCCAAGGAACTGTTGCCATTCCATCAGACCCACCTATCTGCTGTACATTCAATATGCAATCTCAATTCTCTTTTCTTATGGAAATAAAAAAAAACGGACACTGCTGGGAAGACTCTCAAGAAAACAAAAATAACTATCATTACAGAAGAAAAGAGGTCAGGGTAACCTTGCCCTTAGCTTCTCCTCTGTTCATGTTTATTCTGTTTGCAGCCCATTAATAGAAGAGAACTTCCCCCATTCCACTTTCACCCAGTGTTCAAAAATGAAAAGCAAAGCAAGCAAACACTGAAGATGACAGAAGGGCTCAAACTCAGACAACTCCTCCAAACGAGGATAGGAGGTCCGGAAAGCAAATTTTGGAAAGGATTGCATGGCATTTTTTGCCCAAGTTGTTTCACTTTCTTAATTCGCACTATCTGAACCTTCTGATGCAGACACCACATGGTTGCTCTTGCAGAGACAGACTGCTAACACAGCCCACGTGAATCTCTCATGACACCATGGCCATAAAAGCCAAAAAGCATAACAATAAAAAGCTTGGCAGTGCTTTTATTCAGTTTAATGAGGAGATATTTCATGGTTCCCAACTACCTAACCTAAGGCGTAAACTCATTTGAGCAGGGTGTGAAACAGTCATCATGCATCTACAGCTAAGCACCAACTTCTTAAGTCTACACTGAGTCACACACCATAAACAAGCAAAATCCAATTGCACAGAGAGGGACTAATCCGTAGCAATTTGCACCCCAAATCATCACTCACACTGTAGTATCCTGCCCTTTTCACCTATCCATTAGTGCTCCTTTGCCGTGTACTTCAGCTCTGAAAGATATCCTATTAAAAACGAATAAATTCCCTCCCCCTCTCCTTTTTTCTTTTTTAAACAGACCTATTGCTCATGATTTCAGGTTCTTCAGTTTGTGGAGCTGTTCTGTAGAGATCCTTACAACTCTGCTTTTCAGAGCCACCATGGAACACACAAAGAAATTCATTCCTCACAGAAAATTTACTGTAGAAATCAGATATTCAAGCATTTGGGGCATCTCTGGGAGTATCTCGCCACTTTCTATTTTAGAGGTCTTAACTCTTCTTAGGATAAATGAAAGATAATTAACAAACTAGATAATTACGCTGGGGCATTTAATTCACACTCACTTGAGAAAGGTGGGTTTTTTCCTTAAGAAATTCTAGCATTATACTGTGGATTTGCAACTAATGCATTAAAACTGCCATAGAGTAAAGTAACGTAAATTGACAGAAAATATACAAATAAGCACTTCAAGAAGCTGCATGTAGTTAGCAGTAAATCTTGATGGAACACAGGAGGATTTTTACGTTCTGAAATTGAAGCATGCTTACTACTCTAAGTGGACATTTTCCAAATTGGCTTTCATGTGCAGCTCTCCTTCAAAAGCTTCGCCATATAACAGATGTCGATGACATAATTAACTTTAAGTTTTAAAGAAATATCAAAACTTCACACATTCATGCAATTAGCTGCTCTTCCTGAGCAAAAGAATATGCACTTAATTACAGCAGAATTACATCACTTTATCAAACACCTTTAGCTCTGTTTGGCAGAAGTATTCATCATACGTGCACACACACTAACGCAGCTCAACACTCACAAACCTACCAAGAGCACTTGCAGAAGTATGAGTGGAATTTCAGGGCAGAATGTTTGTACAGCAGTTCTTGTACTAAAGGAAAAAGGTTGTAATTATACTTCTATTTTTCTCATGAAGTGATCCCACCCCCTATATATGCACATGTGCACATCACATGTGTGGCTTACGTCTCACACTGCTGTGTATGTCGGTGAAGAAGATGACTTCTCAGACTTGTGTATCCCAGCAGTACATAATGGTCTTAATAAAAACAATATCCATGCCTTAGCACGCCAGATTAGGATGTTAGCATTGCCAGGACTGTTTTAAATACCGCACTGAACAGGAAATTTTGAACTTGTACATCCTGGTAACTGACAGACAATTAAAGACTGCTTGTACCAGTTCCTTGAAACGAGTCTGACACTGTTAAGGAAACTGAGAATATTGTGGGCCCTACAAGATACTGTCTGTATTATTTATGAACACCATGGAACAGCTGTTTTCCTTTGAGACAAGACAGATCTTACAAGCATGAGCCGAAGTATGCAGAGCTGGCAGCAAAGCAGTATCTTTTCCACTCCTTGGTCCCCCAGAAAATTTCTCTAAAGGCAAATTCTTACAACCACCTTCACAGAAAAGCCAGGCAGACTTCTGAAGGGCCACTGCAGGCTTAACACCCCAAATTTGCCTTTCATTCCCAAGACTGTTACCATAAGTTTTTTCCTCCAAAAGGACATCTTGAACGTATCCTAATTCTGCAAATGGCAAAGTGCAAACAAAGGATTTCCTGGGCAAAAATAGTGAATTTTGTCTTATGTGTAAGAGCTATGCACCTAGGAGGAAATTCAATAGCAAAGCAGTACTTTTGTAAACACAGACTCAGAAGTTGGAATTCAAAGGTAAATCAAACTTACTGTTGAAGACCACTAAGTCAAAGGACTCAGCTACGTTTTGATTTGATTAACTGGTAAGTGAGCTTTCTTCTTCCCAATGAAAAAAACAACAGGTTTCTGTATCATTTGAAAAGGGGTTGACCAGAGAGTAAAATGGCCTTTTGCAATTAAGTGAACAGCAGCACCTGCTAAAGCTTGTTATGGATTCAAGAATACGATCAGCACTGCATTAGTTGCATTACAAACTCAATCATGAGAGTGAAAACGGTTTGCTTTTATTTTTGTAAATAAAAAGTGTACTCAGAGACATGTAATTTCATTAATATTTAGGTTTGGAAAACACCCCCTGCCTTTGCCTCATGTTTGCCTTCATTCTGGATCACTGACCGTGCAGGTTTAAGCTTCACAGGTACAAAACTACCCTTAAGGCCAAACCACTCCACTTCCAGACACTTGAGTGATCTCTCACTCTTAGGTAAACCCACTACACAAACAGTCTCCCACCATTTCCCAGCAGAAGCTTAAAATCTACAGCTCATGCTTACTTCAAGCTTTCCAACAAGCTTTCCATCAGGAAAGTCTGTTGCTTTGTTATGATCAGAAATACCTATCTCAAAACTGCTTCAAGATTTTCACTGCGTGAATGAATTTTCAGCCCAATAAACCCCAGCAAATTCTCCCTAGGACTCTTCATCCATAGGTGCTTACATAATGAGTTGGTGTATTGAAAAAAAAAGCAGAGATTTTACTTTTCATTGTATCATAGAGAGAGTGGCACACACACTGCTGAGTGGATCTGTCCCTCAGTAGTGCTGAGAATGGAGCTGCAGCTGAACAGGTTGGCTTTTTGAAGACAGATCCTTTAACTGCTAATGACACAGCAATGTTTTAGTCTCAACTTAACAGGAAGGGGCTTTGGAAAACATGCTCTTTTAGCCCAACACCTGACAGATATGGCATAGTAACAAAGAAAATAATTATAGGATTTTCTCATTGCTTTCGTCAGTGTTTATGCACTTCACATTACTTACTATTGCTTCAATACTAGGAACTGAAATCTGTACTTAAGTCTGCTCCTCCAAAAAGCATCCTAGCCACGCTCCTCAAAAAAGAACAGAACACGAAGGATAGGAAAGCATCACTTCTGCCGCTGCCTACTTCAGCCTGGTCTTTATAGGGAGTGCAATTTGTACTTCTCAACTCTGGAAGACAAGAGAAATGGGAGGTGAAGAAAGAACCAAGGGTTCACTCTTGCGGTTTGCAAATTCACTTTGTTACTGCAGCCTTGACTCTGGCTTTTGAATCAGCTGGGCAGAAGCCTGACTTCCAGCGCACAGACATTCATGCCAGGCTACTTCTGTAAGAAGCTCCTTGTTGGACTGACAAGTTTCTGGATTACCTATTTCAAGCGCCTTGCTACTATAAAGTCTAGGCACTAAAAGTCAATGACCAGCTTGTAAGTTGTTACTGGTCTTTCTGTTTGTTTGCTTGAGCTATCTATGCATCTGAAGATAGGTTAATGTATGCTTTTTACTATTTGTTAGCTCCTGAAGATGAACTTTGCTATTTTGCTAATAACTACAATTCCACTTCTAACAGACAAAACAAATGGTATACTTAAAAGCAGACCTGGGGCTTTTACCTGTTTAATGTTAACAGGGTGTATTATTACTATAGATCAAAATTCAAGACTGTTGAAACTAAGAACATATTACAAACCTCTTACTAAATAAACAGGTTGATGATTTTCTTTTGTTAGAGTTACCTCTAATCTCTATGTTTTTGTTAGCTCCTTTATCACAAGAACAGCTGAGGACTATAGGAAGCACGAATTCACATGACTTAAGTTTCTCCTGTATATGTACAGCTAATGTTTCATAAATAAAGGTCTGCACCTCCCAAAGGCACCTTGGGAGGGGAAAAACACTACACAGATACAGCAGAATGGCATGCAGCCCTAGGAACCTGGAGGAAAGTTGCACTGGTGTCCTTGGGTTTTTTTTCTTATGTTTCCAGAAGTGCAGATCGTCCTGCTTGGGAGTACATCCCAAAGCTTCCTGGTAAGCTGAATGAGCTCTGCTTTCACTGAACTGAGGGGAAAAACACAAGGAGGCAGAGATGGGCTACCAAGAGTTCATTTAAGTTGGCCTGGATCCACACCACATCACAGATATCTGCAGCCAAGGTATTGTATCGGTATGGTTTGCAATTGGTGCTTCCTCACACACTCAACAGAAGGAACTGCAGCTTTTTTACACTGGGGGATTTCCAAGGGATGAGTAAGACCGAAGTGCAGGAAGTCAGATAACTGTGCTATGAAAGACCTGTAAATCCCATTTATTTATCTGAGGAAAGCTGTAAGGACTCCTCCTGTGTTCATATTCTTTATTCTCTAAGTTGTACAAAATAACTGTAAGAAGAAACATTTCATTAAACTCCCTGAAGTGCATGGATTAGTACTACTTAAATAAAGCATGTTGTACCTAAAATATCTCTAATTTTCTCCATTTTCTAACCTTTTGGTTTCTGGTTTTGTACAAAAAAAAAGGAGAGATTTTCTTATTATAACATGATAATTAGTTACATGAAGCTGGAAACACTGTCTGGCTATAGACAGGATTTTAGAGCTACAACAACGTATCTGTTAACACCTATCGGTCACTGGTCTTTTATTTCCCATGCAACAATGAATTTAAATCTCCCCGCATCTTCCATGTGGTTATCCAAGCCACAGGTTTGTTTTCATCTTCTAGTCATAGTTTCATCACTACAAACAAAAACCCCCTACGTGTTGCTGCTGTGCAACAGATGGCAGCAGAGGGGCAGTTTGACAAAACGGCCTCTGAAATGGAAGTGCACATGAAGCAATGGCGTGTCACTCAACTCCTCCATGCAGAAAAAAATGACACCCACTGACATGCACTGACCTTCGCTGAATGTTTGTAGAGATCAAGGAGTGGATGTGAGCACAGCGAGGCGGTGGGTGCTGTGTTTCAGCAGTGGCAACAGCAACATGAAGGACAAACCTCATTCCAGATGGCCACTCACAGCTGTCACATCATGAAATGAAGAGTGTCTCGATCAGCTCATCTGTGCAAATTAGTGGATTACGACGAGGGAACTGTGTATGGAGCTGAATATCAGCTTCACTACATTGAAAACAATGGTGGCAACGTTCAAGTATCACAAAGTGTGTCAGGTGGGGCCCCTCCACCAGTGCAGATTTCTTACAAGAGCAGCACACAGGTTCTTGTTCATCACTGGCAAAAAAAACACGGCTATGGTGGTAACTTGTTGAAAAACAGTCTTTAGTAGTTGAGTATTTGCTCTATCATGTAGTATTACAGCACTCCTTGTATCTGCTGCAGTTTCCACGGAAATAAACAGGAGGCATTATTTTCAGAGCAGCCTATGAACTATAGTTACTATTGGTATTCCAAAGCTGAATGTACTTGCTGAAAGTACAATCGTTTTCATGACATATCCTCCGAATTCTTCACATCTTTACCACTCATATTTTCAAACTTCTTTTGGACAGCGGTCTTCCCATGAAGTTTAAAGCTCCTCTGTGACCCAGAATATGTACTCTTCCTAGAATACTGCTGTATTTCATCTCATACTGGATTATCACATTTCATATTTATCTGTACGGCACAAGATGCAAAGAACAGACCTCTTAGTTGAATGGCTTAGTTATTAACAGAAGTGAGCAAAGTACTTTTGGGGTCCAATACACAGCCATGCTGCACAGCAGTTTGACCAGGAGTAAGAAAGAGCAAGTCTACAAAGAGTCCATTTGTTCTGCTTCAGAGGTTTATCCTCCCAGTCCTACACACACACAGCCACTACAGTGATGACTGTATTAAAGGCTACCAGTTTTCTCCCTTCACTGCTTCACTGTAAGCAAATCTGCAGGAGCCAAGTACTGTAAGCACTACCACTCATGCGATGCTCTCCACAGTGATCTAAGAGATACGCGACCAGTCTGCTGCCATAGAGCCAGCAATATCATCTGATATCACAACTATGGCTGGGTAGCTCAGTATTAATTTTTCAAGAGCTGAGCACAAAGCAGCGAATAAACAGGTAACTTAGCACACTTAATAATGCTATGACTTGCTCACTAATATTGCTTAAAGCTGTAAAAATGTAGCTGGAGAAAAAAAAAGAAAGGAGAAAACTTCTTACAAACAGGAAACAAAAGGCTCAAAGCTCACTAAAAATGTTGCTTACTTCACCCTAAATCCATACGTGCATTTTCAGGATTCTTACAGAGAGCCTGTCAAATGCATACAAGGAAAAACTGGCTGAGCTTTCAACCTCGCGCAATTTAATAAATGGTCTCCTGATAAGGAACACAAGCCTCCTTCTCTGTCAATACTTGGTAACGCTATTCCTCCGTGCTGGTGTTACATTGCACCTCCCCAGCCTTTCGTTCTTTTCTTTCTTTGCAAATCGAAAACACTTTTCTTCAGGATGATAAGCTAGATTAGGAGGCAATGCAAGCAGCTTATTAATTATACATATGCACAAGGAGCACAACAGTTGCTCTGCTTGTCAAGAGGATTTAGAATATAAGCAGCACAGGGCCAGAAACACACCTAGTGAACAGTGAGCCTCTGTCATAAGAGTAAAGTAAGAGTGCAGACCTTTTACTGACAAAAAGTCTTAGGTAAGACTTATCAGCACATATTCTGTGCAAAAGGAGAAGAAAAGTCACATTCTAATGAAGTTTAACATGAAAGAAGTTTTCAGTACACGGAATGATAAATACACTTTTTGAAAAGCATATTTAATGCAAGTCCATTTTGCAGCGTGTCACAATTTTCCAAGAGGCAATTACCCAAACTCCAAAAGCCTAACAACCATCAGCCTCCTTCATAGAGGAGCATCATCTGGAACCTCTAGGGCTGTATCAACTTTTTCAAAGGTATGAGCTTTAGCCAAATTCAAAGAAAACAAAACAAGAGAAGAAGGAAGTAAACACGAAAAAGAACACAAAGCTTATATCCTCACAGAAGTCCACTTGTGAGAATGCCAGCTTTTATGCTGTGCCACCACTGAACGGAGAGAAAGCGTAATTCCATGACTGGGTGTACAGCAATAGAGACCAGCCCCTGGCACCGCACCAGCCAGCAGAGGAGCACTGGCACCGGTGAGAAGAGCCCACCTCCACGGCTGCTGGCCTTAAGCATCACGTGTCTCCCTGCCCCCAGCTCCCTCCCGCCTGCAGGCACAGCAGGTCATCTCGAGGACCTACAAGTGTGGGGTTGCAGAAAGATTTATTCCTTGTCTCTGCGGCTGTGCTCCTATGTGAACAAACACATGGTACAGAAGGTCCTGAGCACGGCCTGCTACCTACCCGAAGGCTCTCCCACACCCGTCCTGCTACAGGATAGGCCTGTTGTGAAACCTTCAGGTTCTCAGATCAGTAAATTGCAATGTGAACCCGGGAACAACTAGACAACACTGAAGGTAGTGGTTTAGCCCTTTCACCCTGCAAAACAACAGTAACAACAACATCATAAAAGCTTCTCTGAACTTTCATTTCTATTTATTTTTAAGTTGGAGCATTACTTTGCAGCAGACTGAGTATTACATTTTCCTAACATTTATTTACAATACTGCAGCATTAACAAGGTTGAAATACCAAATCTACTGCTCGTCTTTGGGAGGAAGAGTTACGCTGCATAACATTTCAGTTAGTTCAGTTACTTCTGCTGTTTTGTGGCTGACAAATTCAGAGCCATTTCTATCAGGCTGTGCACTGCTTGTGGATGATCCCATCCCAAACACTTAGACAAACCCACACATGCAAAGGAGAAACACAGAACCACCTTACAGGCCTTCTAAACCTGCTGGTCAGAACGGTCAATGGCACAGTAGTGCAGATGACTGCTTTAAGGAACTTTGCAGACAAAGTAATACTCATTTTTTGTGTGCATGAGAAGACACGCAGAGCAAAGCATTCTGCATGAGTTACTGTAGAGCAATTTGACTGAAGTGTCGTACCCAGCAGAACAGCGATCCAAGCAGAGTAATTAAGTGGGGAGGAGGAAACAAAGAAAAGCAGTCCAAATCAAAGGTGGCGTATTCCTCAGAGGTTATAAAAATAGTTCTGTGGCTGAAGAGACAGAACACCTCCATTAAACGGACACACTGGCAACATCTGAGAGCATTAAGGTGGTGTCTAAACATGTTGAAATTTAACAAGTTTTCCCCAAGATTAATGGAAACGGCCACATGACTCCAGCCAGGAGAAGTCAGTGTGTTATTGTTGTGTTTGCTTTTAAAAAAG
>PPHD01007820.1:1837-22535 GCA_002909625.1 Bambusicola thoracicus
CCCCCCCCCCCCTACACTGGGTCCCAGATGGGGGATGGTAGAGGAGGATCCCGTTTCCGTGCTGTCCCCGCACCATGGGCCAGCCCTGACGTCCCCCTTGCTGCGTGGGAGCAGAAGTGGCTCTGGCAAAAGAACTTGTCACGTCTCCAGCTTTGGTGGCCTGAGGTCAGGAGGGGGTGGCTGGCTCTGCCTGCTGCTGGAACATGCTCTCTGCCCTCTTCCTCTGGGCAGACCAGTGGCATGGGAGGGACAGGCATCCCTGTGGTGGCAGGGTAGGGTGGTGGCAAGCTGGGGCCAAACGGCAGAGCTTTGGTCCAGGTGGCAGCAGCCTGGCAGACTGCTGGCTGCTCCAGGCTGGGTGCAGTGATGCAGCCGGGTTATAATTAGGAGTGGTGCATTGCAGGATGGAGCAGGGAAACAGAGCCAGGCGGGAGACGAGCCTCAGGGAGAGAGGTTTGTAAGGGATGGACATGCGTACTCGTCTCTAAAAGCATGAATCCTTCTTACTTTCTGCCATTAAGTCAGCATTTGTATGATCTCTACTGGTCTTCCGTGGCATCCGTGTGGCATGAATTCTCCCAAAGCTTTGGCAGATGAGGCAGTGCAGAGGCCAGAGGAAGGTGGAGGCCAACAGAGCAAGTAAGCCCCATGCTGAAAGATGCTGACAATTTTTTTCAGTCGTGGAATGCGTCTTCTCCCCAGGGACAGAGGCCTTTTTTGAGCAGTTCCCATATAAGGAAAATCCTACCTTTTAACTTTCTCCTTCCCTCTCTTTGTCTTTTTCTTCCCACGAAGGGATGCAAAACCCTTTTGCTTCCTCCTCTTAGGCTGTGGGATGAAATCCACAACACTAAGACTGCACACTTTCTCCTTGTCTGAATAAGGAGAAGCGTTGCCAGCTATAAGAGCTTAAAAATGTCTAACTCAGGACTCTCCAAATCGTGGCATCATCTTCATACTCTGAGATGATGAGAGTGAGGGCTTTTTGGGAACTCTCTGGTTTCCTAGTCCTTGGGATTTATTTTTCACACTTGTAAGCAAGAGAAGAAGTTTTGCATGCCATTGTACAACGTTAAAAGCTGGGGTCAATGGTGCCTGCAAACGTTAAGCAGAAACCAGAGATCCCGGTACAGTCGGGGTCTGGCTCTTGTTAATTTTCCAGATAAATTTTATTTCATCAGAGAAATCCTGCCTTTCCAAGGAGCCCGGAGCAGCACCGCAGTGGCCCTGCAGTGTCCTGCGCTGTGCGGGACAGCCATGGGCACGGGGCACGTACCAGCCCATTTGCTGTCTGTGATCATCACTTAGCGAATGGTTGTGCAGCTGGTGGCTTCCCAGCCAAGCAGGCTGGCCCAACACCGCAGCGTAACCCAAGGTGATGAGCTCATGGCTGAGAAATATGGTGTGGCCCGCTGCGGGGTGACGTGTCTGGACAGCAGACACACAGGCAGACTAGCATGGGCTTGGTGCAAAACTGCATAGCCTAATGCAGCACCCACCCTCCAGCCCAATCCATTTGTGGGCTAATGTGCTGCAAGCTGGCATACGAAGGCATGATCTGTCACACTTCCTTGCAGGACAAAGCAATAATTTTATTCTAACCTTCACGTTGAAGTACAGCACGGCCATGTAACACGATACTAGATAGAGTTCGGTGCTTCTGGGCAACCTGAACTGCTCAAATACAATGTAGATGGGTGCAATTCTGCTGTATGCAGAGAAACCTAAAGCCCATTCCTACGTATTGTGGCTGAACATAACCCAAGACCGAGGGGCTGTGGGTGGCCAAAGCAGCTGGTGGGCTGCAGGGCGTGCAGAGCAGCTGCTGCGCAGGGCCTGTGTTTGTGTCCCCAGCTCCTCCTGCCACAAAGCAGGGAGCCATGGCTGTCCCCAAGCGAGGTCCGTGGAGAGCATTGTGGGGCTGAGTTTGTGACCAGGAGGGCTGATGGGTGTTTAGCAGTTGTGGCTGACTGGAAACAAATGGCAGTATATTCCTGGGCACGTTCTGCCTTCCCCGCTGCCATCCTTGCCCTCTCTGGGATTGCTGTGGGGTGAGCAGCTGCTGGACTGTTCTCTCCAGCAGCCTATGGCACGAGATCTGAGCAGGGCATTTCTTTCCCTAGATGGGAAGAGGAGTACACGGTTCGTGTCCAGCTTCAGGACCGAGTCACAGAGCTGCAGGAGGTGAGCACCCCTGCCCCCTTGCCCTGCTCCCTGCTGCCCTTTACTAGGGCTAACGTGTGCCCTCTCTCTGCCTGGGGGCAGGAAGCCCAGGAGGCTGAAGCATGCCAGGAGGAACTGGCCATGAAGGTGGAACAACTCAAGGCAGAGCTCGTTGTCTTCAAGGGACTGATGAGCAATGTGAGTCCATGGCGCTGGGAGGGAGTAATTTTACCAAGGGAACCTGAGGGCTCTGATGCCATGTGCCTTGCCTAATCCTCCTCCTTTGTCCCCTTTCTGTGGTGCTGTACTGGTCACTGTGGGTTCAGAACATCACAGAGCTGGACACCAAGATCCAGGAGAAGGCCATGAAGGTGGACATGGACATCTGCCGGCGCATTGACATCACTGCCAAGCTATGCGATGTGGCGCAGCAGCGGAACTGCGAGGACATGATAAAGATGTTTCAGGTGAGATGCGCCCGTCCCAGGCTCAGCAGCCAGCTCTGGGGAGGAGAGTTCCCAAAGGAGGTAGAAGAGGCAGCAACACAACCCTGCCTTGAGAGGCAGTTTATCACCTGCCCTGTGCTCCCTGTGGTCCCTTGCTCTCTGTCTCCTCTTGAATGATGCGCTTTGGAAGCATCAGGTGAAAAGACACAGAGCGGAAAGCTCCAATTGTTGCTTTGAGCATCAAGTCCCCTCAACCTCTTCCTGATGTGTAGTATTGGGCCCTGGGATGCCACAGCGATAGGACAGCAGCTGCAGGAGGGAGACAAGTGGCTCCAGTGTCTGTCTCTAACTCCATCTCTCTCCTTCCCCTTCCCCTCTCCGTCATCTTCTCTGTCACTCTTATCTGTCTCTGTCTCTTTTCTCTTTCTGAATGTTGCTGCATTTCTGTCTTTCTTTATTTCCTACAGAAGCAACTGGTTAGTTTCATTCAGTTGAGAAACTGTACAAATTATAAACTTTCTATGAGGTTGGACTGTAAATATTGACATACTTCACCTTTTTTAGACTGTCTCTTTTTTCCTGTCTCTGTCTTCCCTCTGTCTCTGGTCTGGGGTGGTGGGTGATTTGAGTTCTTCTGCAATAAGATCACATTGTTTTTCTCATCAGATTCATAGACTCCATCTTTAGTTGCTTAGTTTTAATTTTAGAAAATGCTAAAACCATATTTTATCCATTGCACCATCTTTAACCTGATCATAATAAGCCCGTCTCTCTCTCTCTCTCTCGCTTTTCTTTCTTTCTTTCTTCTTTTCTTTCTTTCTCTCATTCCCCATCTGTCTGTCCCCCGCCATTCCTTCTCCCTCCATCTCCTCTCAACTGCCTACTCCTGACCTCGGACCCGGCCTCGTTTCTGTAGTCTCTGCACTTGTCTCCCGTTAAGGTCCCAGCCTCGATGGGGCGGAAGCGGGAGCGGAAGCAGGTCAGCGATGAAGATACTTCGCTGTCAGAGAGCGATGCCTCCAGAAAGCCTGATGAGGAAGAAGAGGACGAGACCACAGCCATGAGTATCAATGAGGAAATGCAGAGGATGCTAAACCAGCTGTGAGTGTGGCCTGGCCTCACTCCAGCCGACCCCTTGCAGCCCCACACCGCCTCAAGCAGCGCAGCGCTGAGCCCCGGCTCTGCCGCACAAGGAGATGTGTGGCCAGCCTGGCTGCAGGCTGTGGCTTTGTGCTGTTAGCCATAAACCAATGGCACATCTGTGGGCTTTGTTCCTGAGAAGGCCTTCTGATGGCTTGGGTCGTTCTGGCTTTCTCAACCCTGCCAGGCACCAGCCTTCTCCTTGGTTGTCCTGAATGTGCAGGCTGGTGGATGTAGGGGATGAGAGCAGTCTACTGCTTTTCCTTTCTGGGTGATGCTGAGGTGGGAGCTCTTTCAGGGCTGCTCTTTACGCCCTGTGCTCTGTGGCTACACTGAGGAGGGACTGACCAGGACCTGAGCCCTCCATGGCCATGGGGAGGATGCTGCTTTGGTGCTTGAGTGCTGTCTGTAGCCCTGCCCTCCTGTCCTGGGGTATTCCCAGCCTGCTTCCCACTCCATGGCCTCCCAAGGACAGCAAGGATGATGTATTTTCCAGGGGGCTTGTTTCAGTTCCAATGTGCCCTTACTTTCATGGTAATGCCTTCCCAAGTGGCATGTGCCACTGAAAGCAGTGCTGAGCCATTTTCCCTCTGCCATGCCCCCCTTCTCACCACTGCTCCTGGATTCTGTGAGTCACTAGCTCAGTTTGTGGCTTCTGACCATAAAGCTGGCCCTTTCCCCATCAGCTGTTGGTTTGGGGCATGCCTGAGCTCACCCAGGAACAGATATCTGAGAGCCCTGCAAGCCAGAGCGAGGTCTTTGGCAGTGCTCTGCCTGTCCTCATGGCAAGAGTTTTTCTGCACTGTGCTGACATGCTGTCTCCTTGCTCCTAGGAGGGAGTATGATTTTGAAGATGACTGTGACAGCCTCACATGGGAGGAAACAGAAGAGACACTGCTTCTCTGGGAGGATTTCTCCGGATACGCCATTGCAGCTGCAGAGGTGCAGGGGGAGGTAACAGTGGAGCCATGCTCTCTCTGGTTTCAGCCTGGGGGTTGCGCTTGATGTTTGGGGTGCTCAGTCCTGCTTGAGCCCTGGGAGGTGTTTGTTCAGTGGCTGAGCTGCAGAGTTCTTTCCTCCCTCATGGGCCCATTCTCATGCATTCCCCAGACCAAGCTGGCTCTTATGGCCTCACTGGGCTCTCATGGCCCTTGCCCACTGCTGGGGCAGCAACTCTGCCCAAACTGAGGCCACAAAGTCTAGCCAAAGACTTTTCTGTCTTCACCTTTGGACCTCGTTGGTACTCTGGGGATGTGTGCTTGAACACAGTCTATGTGCAGGATGTTAGCTGTTCTCTCTGAAGTTACTGGGTTTTTCTGGGATTTTTCTGGGCTGAAGTGCTTACTGTCCAGTATGGCACATCTCAGATCTCTCTGCTTCAAGTTTGGAGGGCTGACTCATGTCTGTCACCTGGCCATACTGCTTGTGAGCTTTTTCCTCTTTATTCAGTGCTGCCAGTTCTCTCTCTGATTTGTCTCTCTTTCCTCTGGCTCCACGTTGGATACTTCTCTGCTTCTAAACATGTTGTCTGCTCTCCTCAGCAGCAGGATGACAGCTTGGAGAAGGTGATCAAAGACACAGAGTCATTGTTCAAGAGCCGTGAGAAGGAGTACCAGGAAACCATCGACCAAATAGAGGTGCAAGGAGGAGGAAGGGTGGGAAATGGGGGAGCAGGTCCCTGAAGGAGGGAGAAACCAACTGCTCGTGCATTTATTTGGTTAGCAGTGGGATGGCGGCCTCAGATCTGGCTGTGCCCCCTGCTCTGCATTGCAGTGTGCTGTAGGCTCATCTCTGCATTGCTTTCCTTCGGCAGCTGGAGCTGGCCACGGCCAAGAATGATATGAACCGGCATCTGCACGAGTACATGGAGATGTGCAGCATGAAGCGAGGTCTGGATGTGCAAATGGAGACTTGCCGGCGGCTCATCACCCAGTCTGGGGACAGGTGAGCTTGGAGGGCCAGGATTCCTGTGTGTTGAGCAGGGCCTGGAGCCAGTGTGGTGGTGAGTGGGAAGTGAAGCAGTACTCCCTGTCCTGATGTTGATGTGGGGAGGAGACAGATCACAGACCTCACAGGGCGGGTATTTTAGCTTCTCTTCTCTTGTCCCTGCCCACCAGATATGATCGGTCCTTCCCCATAGTGGTGCGGTGACTGCTGCCTTTATTCTTCTCTACAGGAAATCTCCTGCCTTCACCCCAGCCTCCACCAGCGAGTCAGCCCCCAATGAGGAAAGCGAGGAGTCAGACCGTGATCCCCCCAGCGATGCTTCCATCAGATAATGAGGGGAGGCCCTGTTCCCTCAGCCCCCCACTCCTGGCTGAGAGGTGTCTGAGCTGCAGCTGGGAGGGACTGTCAGGGATGTGTAGCCGCTGGTAAACGTTTGTTGCCCAGGCCCACCCCTACCTCAGGGCATCTGGCAGATCCCCTGCTATCAGGTGTCTTGCAAATGGCTAGGTAAACCTGTCCGGGCTGCTCACCTCCGGCCCCTTCTGTTCCTCTCCCCTGCTTTGGTTTAACCACAGTTCAGGCAGGATGGTCCCAAACTTGCCACAGCAGTGTTCTCCAGGGGCTGTTCCTAGGTCCTCCAAACGCACCTCCCCCAGACTCTGTCCTGGCATATCTGACTTGACCCTGGCCCTCCCTGCACCGTGCAGAAGCCGAACTCAAGCTGTACCTCCCTGCAAACTGGACCTGACTCTGGTGCCAACTGGACCGAGCCTGGGGCTCTTCCCATCCTTGCTGCTCTCCAGGCACCGGGGTGGCCCTGGAGCTGCGCCAGACTCCACCACTCTGCCCTCCTTTGGAGCAGGGACCGAGTCCCGCTCACCATGCACTTTGCTTTGCTGCGCGTCAGCAGCACATTTGTTACGGAGACCAGGAATCATTAAACGGGACAGATGCCTTTTCTACAGCTCCTACAGGTGTGGGCTCTCACTGGGCTGCAGCAGGTGCTGGGCTATACTGCTGGAAGCAGGGCTCCTTTGCCCATCCCCACACCAGGCCCACTTCAGCGTGGTCTTCCTAGGGTGCTCCATCCCTCAGAAGGTGCTGGCGGCATGGTCCCTCTTCTGGCAGCTACAAGCCCTCAAAGGGTTGCATGTAATGCTGGTACTGCGTGGGCCAGGCTCCAGGCTAAAAATAAATGTGAACCCAATTGTTTTATCTGCACTGATGCTACGGCACTTTCCTCCAGTGTGCCGGCACCCCTTCGCTGCAGGCCAGCATCCTCACTCCAGGTTTCTCCTGCTTTGCATTTAAAAATATCAAAAAAACTCAACTGCACAAAAATGTTGGTTAACAGGCTGAGATTAGTTGATGGGGGAATGACTGAACAGTGCTGAGATATCGGGACGGTTTCAGTTCCAAGAGGAAACTAAGCTGAACGTGGTTTGTGCCTAGCAGTCCTTCCTGTCTAAGCTTGGTTTCTGCCAGGTCAGCTTTTTGCCAACGTGTCCGGAACATCTCCTTACTCATCCTCGGTTCTGTATCCAACCTAGGCATCACTACAGTATCCCTGTCCTACCATCTCTTGTATCATTTACCTGTGTGGGCCTTGCCCTTCCCCCATGTTGGGATCTTAGGGTCCAGTAGGGTGGGAGAGGTGTCCTGCAGAGAGATTGTTTTGTAGGGCTGTTTGCAGACCAGCAGACCCAGGCTGCACAGCAAAGGCAGGTGAAGCTCCGGAGGAAAACGCTTCCTGCAGAAGGTCCTGCAGGGAAGGTAAAAGTAGATCGCTGTAGAAGTTTTTTGATTCACTTGTAATTAGGTAAGGTAAATAAAATGGGGGCTGCGGGATGCAACAGTTTACCTTGCTAGATTGGTTTGTGTAATTAACTGCTGCTGTGCTACACAAGCAGAGCACCTGCACATCTGTGTGTTGTGATGCAGAGGGTCGGCATTTAAGCAGGGCGGGGTCCTCTGCATGTACTTGCAAGACACATTGCAGCGCATGTTGGTGTTTCAGTGTAGGTGAACTGTCTGGTTAGATGCACCTTTTGTGGTGGTTCTTATTTCTTTTCCCTTTGAATTTGGCTTTCTAGAAGAACAAAAAACAGCAAATATTTTCATCTGGTATTTTTTTCTTTTGAGTGATGTTGCCTCACACACAGTAGCTCAGGGATCACTTTCCTTCCTGCCTGAAGGCTCTTTTGGTTTATACAAATCCCCTTTCCCATGTTTCCTTACAGCATTTTCTACCCTTTCTCTGAAGTGGAGATCTCTGCCTGGCTGGCAAAATCTGTCTCTCCCCATGCATAATCCATGGCATGCATATCTTGGCTTCTGATCTGTCTGTGCTTCTTAAGAAAACCACAGGACTGTAGAGTATGTATGCTGAAAGATTTCAAGCATGAAGTGCAGACGGACCAACATCACTTGTCTTTAGTAGTCATTGCTCAGATGATCACTTGGCACTGTCAGACACCTGTATGCCAGGGCTCATAGGAATCCCAGTCCCACACTGTGATCAGAATTTCTTTTGCTGTAATGCTGAGATCTCATCTACGTGTTTTTGCAGGATGGTAAATTGTATTGGTGGTAATAGACTCTGTTCTCCACCAGGATGAAAGCCCATGAGATCTTACTGGTGGCATGTGCAATGCTGAGAGTCTTTGCCTCAGCCATTTCTCAGCATGGGAATGACCACCCAAAGCCTCCAGTGGTAGCTGGACCATCTCCCCTGCGTCAGCCTATCTCCCAGTGGTGACCGCACATATTTGATACTGGATATGAGGAGATGCGTACTGCTGTTTATTTAACTCTACTCTGTGGGCTCTTCTCTGTTCTTTGAGGAATATTTAACCTGTTTTTCTTTGGCATGAGCTCTACTGGGAACCATGGCATCTAGGCACTGTTTGGCACCATGTTGATTCTTGAGGCCCCAACCTTACCCTTGTTCCAGGACACCTTGCAGCAGCACTGACTCAGGAAGCAGTATCAGAAGAAAATGTTTGGTGGAGACTCAAATCTTGGCTGGTTGGTCTTTGCGAATACCTGTGGTCATCTCCCAGGGGATGATCACATGTCTCATTCTCCCTCAGACTACAATTCATTCAAAACCTTGGGTTGGCCTTGTCTGTCTCAAAGTCTTGGTTTCAGGGGCATCTTGTCAGTGGATGAGGAGGGGACCTTTTCCTGTCTTGAACCTGGCAGATAAATTGATGAAACGAATATTGGAGGAGCAGGTCAGCTGCTCTTTCCAGCTCACCTGGAAACATGTTGCTGCTGAGCCTAGTCTGGTCCTTACTGCACCACAGCAGACCTTGGAAAGCAGGGGACAAAGTCTTGTTGCAGCATCCATGCATTAATGTGAATGTTTATTGCCCAAGTGCAGTCCAAGCAGGATGTGTCTTGAATACAGTCCCATGGCACAAGGTATCTGGCAGTTCCTCCGTCAGCATCCATCTCAGGGCCCTGCAGATGTGACCGCTGTCTAGTCAACTATGTGACTGCCTGTTGAAGACCATCCTTTTTGGAGTCTCATTTCTGAACTTATGTCGAGGTCCTCCTTCTGAGTATGTTGTCAGGCTGGTTCGGCTTCCCTACACTGTAGAACTCCATGTTGAAGCAGCCTAGGAACATGCTGTGGCTTCTCCCTCTCCAACATTTGCACTACTGTGTGTAGCTGAGGACAGGCACAACATTTTTTTAATCAACTGTGGGGTTGGCACAAAAGCCCCCCATTGATGCAAGGGCTGGGACATATTCATTTGTCAGCATCCTGCCTCCATCAGGTACCAGGCGAAACTGCCAGTCTTTGGGCTGGAGTGAGAGGCAGTTCTCTGTCTTGGCTGCTGTACTGTATGAGATCAACCTCTTGGCAAGGGCCTTCAGCAGGTGATGCCAGGTGTTTTGCTGTAAGACTGAAGTGAATGCCCCCTGCTGAAGGTGTTTCTGATACTGTGGCATGCAGTGCAGCTTCTCTTCCTCCCCCTTTCCTATTTTGTCTGAAAGGTGAATTCTCATCGCAAAGAATCCTGGCTGCCAAGGTGGGCCCACTGAGAGGTCAGGGAGCATCGCCTTCCTTGTGCCTCACTGCATGGATGTGGGATATTCCTACAGGTTCTAGAAAGGGTTCAGCCACCCAACCACTACATAGCCTGGGTAATTTTTCCTGAGTTTTCTCCCTCCCTTTGCTTGTTCCTGAGTCCCATCTGTTTTAGATCAATCTCAGAACAGAAAGAATCTGATTTTGTCTGTTCAGCTGCAGTCCCGCACCACCCCCCCAGCATCACTCTGAAGGCTCTTTGTTCCTGCTGCACACCAGCTTTGTGTGAGTTAGCTTTTTGCTACTTCAGGATTCTTTAGATGGACCTGAATGAGATGCTGACAACCATCACTGGAGCAGCTTGTGATTCCCTGGTAACCTGTTCAGAATTCTGTTTATCTTCTTTCAAAGCCAGGAGGGTGGGAGCTATGAAAGCTGTACAGAACCTTACTCTTATTTCTGGATTCAAGCTAGGAGACTGCCTTTCCTAAGCCTTATGCCTTTGCTACAAAAGCTTGAACGCCAGTCTCTTTCTGTGTTTAGATGGTGGTAGGTTATTTTCTAAGGAGAGATCTGTGAGCCAGCTCTGCAGAAGAGCAGAGAATAAATGGCAGGCCACCTTTAAATTCCTGCTGAGTCAGCCAGGGTAGAGCTGGACCAAAAGCTGAGACCCCTCCACTGGAGCACTAGCTGTGTCGGTAGCTTTGTGATTCCCAGCTGCAGGTTCAAGTCGCCCTAAGAGCTGGCACAGGTGCTGCAGACTCATGCTGAGGTCTTCTACATGAGGAGCTCCACTCCTGTGTGAGGGGAGGTCAGAATTAACATAGAAGACAGTGGAGTGCTGGAAATGCATCTGTATGATGCATGGATGGGCTCATGAAGCCAGCTGGCAAACCTCTACTGGTGGGAACTAAAGCTGGCAAAAATGGTAAGGCAGCAAGGAGGGCTGAATGGGCTGGAGGCAGCTTTAGGGAGGTCCAGTCACCAATGAAAACCTCCTGAAGGATGTATGAGACTATGAGAAGTGTTTCAGATGTGAATTTTCTAAACAACTAAGACGTTTTGTCTCAGAATGGTAATAAGGAGAAAACACTCTAGGTCCTCTGGCAGAGAAGGTATAGATTTCATAGCTTGGAAAGCAGCCAAAAGAGCTGAGAGAATGCTAAGGTAACACTAGGAGAGGAGTCTGAGCAACCACTAAAAGTTGCAGTGACCAAACTGAACCAGTGTCACAGAAAATGAGAAGAGGCAGCAGTTGCAGCTTATGCAAAAGACCGTACATCTGGGCAATGCGCGAAAGGAACTGGAAGCTCTCAGGACAAGAAGAAATGTGCTTAACTGGCATTTCTGAAGGTCACCATCGCATTGCAGAAATCCCAGCTCACCAGTGTAACCCACTGGTAAAGGAGGAATAGGAAAGTGTAAATGTGAACTGGGGTTGCAAGCTGTGCTGAAAATCACGTTCTCTCTAGAGCTAATAGCAAAACAGTATGATCTGACACACATATTCGTTAAGGCATTGAAGGGTCTTTTATTTAATCCTGAATCACAGAAGAAAACACAGTGATTTATTTCTTAAGTACCTCTGCTTCACGTGAGAAGGAAAACTACGCTGCTGTGGGAGACTTTGGCTGGGATTACTGAGGAATATGCTATGCCATGGGGAGCCTCTCATTGAGTTACAGACGATGGCATGTCCAAGTAAGGCAGGGATTTTAGATGGCTTTATGATAGGCAACCACCAATTCCAACTTCATCTAAAGACAAGGGATTGACAAACAAATCAAGCCATTGCCCAGGACAAAAATACTGTAATACAGAAGTGCATGATATTATTATAGCCTTTTCTTAGGAATTCCCCTAAGGGGAGTATTAGGAAAGTTATTTAAATGGGAGATCCTTGGAAAGATGAGAGTTCTCCCAGTTGTCCAAAAAGCAGTGATTTAGCATGCATGAGAAGATGGCTTCCAGTAAGATGTTTCCCTGAGTAACTGGCCATGTGATAGCAGTACGTCATAGAAAGAAAATACTGTTAGAAGCAATTTTTGAAAGACCTTAATAAAAAATACAGTAAACTTTGTAACAGCTGCAGTGGCTGTGCTTGAAGGAAGGGGAATGCAGGGATGACAAAATAATTAAGATGTATAAACAATAGTTATGTGAGTGGCTGATGATCTCAAGAATAAATATCCATAGGCAGATCGCTAATGAGATTAACAAGTCGTTTTAGCTATACCTAAAGGAAAATCAATCCTAGCAGTAATATGGGCCATTTACTTGACTGCGACTAAAAAAAAAAGACTTAAATGAAGGGGGAGGAAAAAAAAAAGTACTCATCAGTTGTGTCTGTTCTGTATTTGGAAAGAGCAGAGTGTAGTCACAGGGGAATGATGAAGCACTTTCCAGGCCATTAGCAATCACGGAGGATCCTTGACAGGACTGTCTCGAGGAGCACTCTCCATTTCCAGGCATGGGTGTCCCAGAGTACTCTGCTACTGTGAGCAGGCTGCAGCACCGGGGGATGCTCAAGGCAATGGAAGGAATGGTCCTTGGAAAAAGTGCAGTGTTCTAGCTGCTTTTTTTTTTTTTTTTTTTTTTTGCAAATGATGTTTTATGAAGCGCTCTGGTCTTGTTGGTGATGGAAAAGTGCTGGCTGCTGAATCCACAGTTTGCTGATGTCAATTAGGTGAAATGGGGAAAGGTCCTTTAATAAAGACAGAGTGAACAGGTGAACAAATGACCCAAGTGATGAGCCTGGCAACCCACATATGGAAACCAGAGAAAAATCAGTGGGGAAAGAGATGGCAAATCAGGAAAGAGAGGACAGTCTGCACAGACTTGGGGGGACGAGGAACTGACAGCCAAGTCTTATAGCATTTTTCATGGGTAGGGATGATAGCTGAAGAGTCTAATAAAGGGTAAATTCCCGAGTCAAGATGCTGAGATGTATTGAAATATAATTTCATAATTTATTTTTTTAAATTGAGTTAAAGCATCGGCTTTGTTTAAGCTACGCTATAAATCTAAGAGCAAGAAATAATAGTGCGTTCAGTGAGACTTTTGGGTGTGCTCAGGGTCCAGCAGCAGCACTCAGCCTGGTAACTAAAATCTGGAGACTGCAGACTGTTTTTGGAAGGTTTGGCCAGTCTTTCTTTTCCAAATCCAGTTGCTCTTCAACACACAGCTTACCTTTGCTGGCAATCACATCGATGAATTCATCCAAGGGTGCAAGCAGATCTCGGAGGCATGATTCCTTGCCTTGGAAGCAGCTCAGATCCTCTCCCAGCGACTTGGCGCCAACCAAGTGCTGACTGACCCTTCGTGCTGGCTTTCAGCTCTCTGATGCAGAGATCAAACCGATGGTTATTGCTGGTTTCTGAACTCCTTGGAGATCCTTTCTAAAATCTACATCACATCTGTAAATTCCTACTCCTTGGTGTCAAGGGTGACGTGTGATGAATTACAAGCATCATTAACTCTTCATCTATTCTGTGCCCAAGACCATCTGAGACTGACACATGGCACTGAGAGACTGCTGCTCCTCATGGCACTGGCGTGTCCGCAAGTCCCAACATTCAGTCTGCAATGGTGTCTTTGCCTCACCTCTGCTGGGAAAATATCTACCTACTGCTGACAGAAGCATTGCTTTTACTTTTCTACTGTGGCCTTCTTCATCTGATCCCACCCTGTCTGAGATGCGTTTGAAAAAGATTTTAATACTTTTTCTTTTGTCATATCGTGTCCTAAAAACCTGCCTTCTGAAGCTCTTTTACATTTAATTTGCTACTGTTTATCAATTCTTCTATTTTCATTTGACTACAGCTACTGCTTTTTGAAGGCTGTCTATTCAAGTCTTACGCAGTAAAGTATAACGCATTACTTATTGTTTCTTCTAGGAGATGTACATATAATTGAAAATAATTTCCTCAAGAAGATGACACTGCTATAGTGTGATAATACACGGAGGTAAGTTAGCTGTCCTGCAGTAAGAGGTTATATTCAGCTCACAGAGCAAGCAACAAACTATTTGTTTCTGTGGTATATATGCAGCAAGACTGCCAAAACATGGGCAGGTTGGTTCTGCCAAAACGTCTGCTTTTGTGAGTGGCCATGTGTGCAGTGCTGTTTGCATACCGTGACTTTGGGTCGTGAAGCTGTGCTTTGTGAAAGGCATCTGTTACAATGAGTTTGGAACACTGTCATGGGAGGTGTTTGTCTTGTACAAATGTCCAATACATGCCTCGCTGTCTTTTCTCTCTGAGCCCTGTATCTTCCTTGCACAGACCTTTTGGAGTGATGTGCTCAGCGAGCGGTTTACTTTACAAGCAGACAGTATGTGTGGGTGTCCAACACTTTCTTACTGTGCTTGTGCAGTGGCTGTTTTGTTCCATTTCGGTGTGACGTCCCAGTAGCATTAGTTAGTTTGCGCCTCTGCTCAAGATGGTTTTCACTACGTAAGGTTCTGCTTAAGGCTACAGTTTCATGCTGACATCTTGAGAAGGTCTGAGAACAACCCCAGCCGTTTCTTGGGAGGCAATGCATGTATGGTAAGGCATGCAAATTCCGATGAGATCCTCTCTCTTGAAATTTGAAACTGCCAAAAAAGCAGTGCTTTTGCTCTAAAAGCACTGCTAATTACCATACCGCAGCTTCATTCTGAATTTTCTCTGCCTTCATAAAAACAAAAAGGTGCAGCTGAGCACCCCTGGACGCATTTGGCTGCCACTCTGAGGCACGGCCCTTGTGCTGTGCCGGCACAGCTCCGAGCAGCGCTGAGTGCTGCCTCGGGCACTCATAGAGCGGCATGGGTTCTGGCTGACTGCAGCTGCCCTAGCAGCTGGTTTGGCCTGGCATAGCAGCACCATTGCTTCCATCTTCTCTGCTGGGCCGAGCCTCCTTCTGCCCGCCCGAGAGCCCGCCCCTCCCCCCCAACCCCAGTGATCTTTTCTGCAAGTTTTCCTTCAAAATGTGCAAAGGGCAAACCCAGAGATTCTCTGCTGAGCCGAGAACTGCTACAGGGAGAGAGTCAGCTGCAACAGCAGCGCTCCCCTCTTCAGGGCTGCAGCTCCTGGACAGGGCGGCAGAGCGGTGACACAGCGGTGACACAGCTCTGCAGCCCGTGGCCTTGCTGTGGTGCCATCTGCCGGCGCAGCGACTGGGTGCAAACTCGTCGGGACTCACGGGAAGGTGCCGGGGGGTGATGGAGGGAGGGAGGGCTGGGGCTGCTGCGCAGCTTGCTTGGCCAAGCGCCCTCTCACTACTCCCACACCTGAGCTGCCGCACTGTAAGTTCTGCGGCTCCCGGCTTGATAAGCCTCGCTGCCCGTATCCTTACAGGAACATCCAGCAAGAGTGTGAACGGGTCGGAACGGTGTTTTAATGAACCGTTACAGCCAAAACATTCGCAGCAGTGGTTCTCAGAACAACAGGTACTCTGCCTCCCCTCCCTGTCCCCCACAGCCTCCAGGTTGTATTAATTTGCCGCTCCCACAGCAATTTGATAGGGCTTTGTTGAATAACAGTGTGAGTTCACTGCGTTTTTCAGGCAGCTGTAGACTGCTCAGGAAACACAAGGCTTCTTAGATGAAAAAGGTGATTCTTTACAATGTTCCTGCTTGCAGGCATCTGGTGTTTCTGCGGCCTCTCAGCACTTCCCTATCATCACACAAGGATCTTGCTGGCATGCACACAACTATGCAGGCGGCGGCACACAGGACAGCCATTCAAAGCACCAAGCTCAGCAATTACAGCCAGGATGGGACCCACACAGGGCGCTTTGTTAGCCTGGCGGGGCTGTAGGCTGCCCGCTGCACTGCTGCATCCCACCTGCTCAGCAGGGCCGCCCCCCTGGCCAGCCCCACAACAGCTGAAAGCTGAAAGCAGCTGCAGTTTCACTCCGGAGTTACCTAAAGCTCCTGTCAGGACATTTAGAGGACGAGCCAGGTATTGAGGCCATCCCGGAGCCAATCAGCTGTTCGTACTGTAAGTCCAGAGACAGGTTATGCAACCTATTTCCTCTAAGGAAAGCGACTGTGAGTCATCTCCCTCTAGCGCAGCGAACGTCTAGTTTTCACACAGCTCTTCCGTCACAGATAAGCGGCTCCAGGAGACTGTCCTGTGTTTCTCACGTCTCGGCCATAGGAGAGCCTTCAGCCTCAGTCCTTGCCCCAGGTCAGACTGTAAAAGCAGTCATCTCCAGTCAGCAGCTGCAACCTGCCTCCCGCAGGGAGCAACGCCGCATCTCAGATGCAGATCTCAGCCTCAGCAGTGATGAAAAAAAAAAGGAAGGGCCGCACGGTTTTGGTGGTAGTGAACTGCTTATCTACCCTACCACTCATCAGCCAGGGTAGGCTCCTGCCCTGCAGCATTCAGCGCTTTCAGAGGGAGCTAATGCAGCTCCTGGCAGAGGGCTGATACGCGCAGAGATTTGCTGCTCATGAGCCTAACGACAGCTGCCACTCCTGCAGTCAGGGCTGTGCTTAATTCTAGCTCCCACCACAGAACACAGGGCTGGAGGCAGCCATTTCTTTCTTCCAGGGTGATTTATTTTCAGCCGTGTAGTAGAACAGTTCTCTTTGTAGCATCTCTAGTAAGGAAGGGGGAATAAAAAATTCCTGGGGTTTGTGCCGTTTTGCTATGTCAAAATGCAAAAATCACTCCTCGGCACTTTATTCTGCACACACCCATCAGACAAGAAAATCCAGAGAGCTGGAAGGTGGATGAACAGCTGCTTTCCATTCCACCACGCAGCAGTCTTCCAGTCACAGCCCTCCAACACCTTTTGGCTCAGAGGCAGGAGCCCTTCCCTTGCCAGCAGGCATGCCACAGCTCCGTGCACAGCAGCCTCACACTCAGTGCAGCTGGGCAGTGACTGCTTTTACAGATCATAGATCCCAAGAAAGCTCCACACTTCTGCACAACCAGAATTATCCAAACGCCAGCACCTGATGCCAGGGCTTGCAGACTTAGCCTGTTGTCAGTAGAGCACCAGGTATGGAACACCACAGAACACTTGCTGGAGTTGCTGGCCCAGCAGTTACAGGCTGGGTGTAAGCATTTATTGAATTTACTCAAAGCATTTATTGAATTAATTTTTTTCTGTTTCCCAATGACGCACAAACAAAGCACTTCAGATGGTGAACACTTTTATTGATGTAAGGTGGTACACAAACAGATCAGTTTCTATCAGCCTCTCCCACCTCCCCCAGGCTGAGGAAGAAATTGGAGGAGTGGGGGAGACAGAAGGGAACAGAACTGGCCTCTCACTGCAGGATGCAGAACTGAGCGGTGGTGAAGAGCAGGGGCTCCAACAAAGGGTCCTGCTTCCCTAGGCAGCAGGGGGGGCTGTGTGTGCCTGGCTCACTCCTTGGATGCCATGTGGACCATCAAGTCCACAACACGGTTGCTGTATCCAAACTCATTGTCATACCTGAGGAAAGGAAAGAGAAGTACTGTCAGCACTGACCGGGTTCCTTGTATCCCTTTACATGTTACTGCTCTTCCAGTCCCAGCCCATGCAACCAAATGGGACAGCTTCCCACCCATTCCTTATAAAGAAAGTAGGCAGCATCCCATCTGCCCTCCATTACAGGAAGGCAGCTGCAGCCATTTCAGATCCGAAGCCATCTCACTAGAGACGGTCACATGCTGGAACCACCTGAACACAGCAAGGATCTGTGTTGCCATGCATTGTCAGATGGTGCTGACGAAATGAAACAGCACAGAACTGCACCAGAACTGCCAGTCTCTACCTCCCAGTCTCCCCCACACCCCGAGGCTGTGCATACCAGGAAACAAGCTTGACGAAATGGTCATTCAGTGCAATGCCAGCACCCGCATCAAAGGTGGAGGAATGGCTGTCACCATTGAAGTCACAGGAGACAACCTGGAACAGAGAGACACTGTCAAGCATTCTTCCACCCAACATGATAACAGCCTGAACCAGAAGCATCAAAAACATCATCCCAGCAAGGCTGCCACCATCAGAAAAATGAGGCAAGTAACACCTACATAGAAACTACTTACCTGGTCCTCTGTGTATCCTAGGATGCCCTTCAGGGGCCCATCAGCAGCAGCCTTCACTACCCTCTTGATGTCATCATACTTGGCCTGAAAAAAGGCAAAAGTTAAGATAGTCAAATCCCATCTCAGTGTCAGCTACAGCCCAGACCCTAGGAACCGCATAGCACTAGCCATGCATATCAGGTACTATTTTCAGCAAAAACAACTTTTTTCTATTAAACAAACGGATGTAGGAAGCGTAATGTCATGTATGGAGATTTTTCAGTCTTATCCACAACACTTACTGGTTTCTCCAGACGGCAGGTCAGGTCAACAACAGAGACATTGGGGGTTGGCACACGGAAAGCCATTCCAGTAAGCTTCCTGCAAGAAGGGAACAGCATAAGCATCCCTCTACCAGCACTCTGTTCTACTACAAACATGTTTGAGCCAACCAGGCACTGGCTCCTACCTCCTTCTGACACAGAAAGAAAGACAATGCTCACCCATTGAGCTCAGGGATGACTTTCCCCACAGCCTTAGCAGCCCCAGTGGATGCTGGGATGATGTTCTGGGCAGCACCTCTGCCATCCCTCCACAGCTTCCCAGAGGGGCCATCCACAGTCTTCTGTGTGGCTGTGATGGCATGGACAGTGGTCTGGGGAAAGAGAGCACTGAAGTAAAAAGGCAGTCATTTTCTCCAGAGAAAGCATCCCCAGCACCTCCTCCCAAGACCAATGAAAGCACTGCATATGGACGCTTTTCTTCACACACGAGGGTCCTGGGGGCAGGGCATCTTCCTGAGCATCAAGCTCCAGACCTACCATAAGACCCTCCACAATGCCAAAGTTGTCATGGATGACCTTGGCCAAGGGTGCCAGGCAGTTGGTGGTGCACGATGCATTGCTGGGAAAGAAAGAAGGCAAATCAGCCAAATACAACACATATATATGTGCAAGGAAACCTGGTGAAAATTCCAGGCCAGGGAGCATTCTTCTCCTTTACCTGACAATTTTCAGGGACTTGTCATATTTCTCATGGTTGACACCCATCACAAACATGGGGGCATCAGCTGAGGGAGCTGAGATGATAACACGCTTAGCACCACCCTTCAGATGAGCCTGAAAAAAAAAGATTAAATAATCCAGAATGCCCCAACAGTTGAGAAGCAATACAATCCTCAGACCACGTAATGTCTTCCCCATCTTGAAGAGCTCTGTAGATAAAAATGTGCTCCACAGAAGTAGGCATCAGCAATCTTTTTCCCATGGGCCACAGTGGCCTACTTACCCCAGCCTTCTCCATGGTGGTGAAGACACCAGTGGACTCCACAACATACTCAGCGCCTGCATCTGCCCATTTGATGTTGCTGGGGTCACGCCTGAGGAGGGACAAAACCACGGGAGTTACTCTGGAGGGCACTTACTTTCATCCTCTGGAGCGGCAAGAGGAGAAAGCTACTCACTCCTGGAAGATAGTGATGGCGTGCCCATTAATCACAAGTTTCCCGTTCTCAGCCTTGACAGTGCCCTTGAAGTGTCCATGTGTAGAATCATATTTGAACATGTAAACCTAGCAGGGAGAGAGGAGAGAAAGGTCAGGCATCCTAGATGCAGCACTCCCATCACAGTCTCAGCTCTCCATTCTCGGTGACCTTGTCTAACTGCTGCTCTATACTTCGCTCTACCCAGTCTGCACCACTACGCCTTGTTTCTGTCTCTTAACCCGCCTGCAACCCTGTGCCAGGTTTCCAAGGGGAGCAGAGCTGGGTGAGCCTCAGGTGCCCCTGAATCATCATTCTAGGCAAGGTTGAATCATCATTCTAGGCAAGGTGCACGCGGTGCCTAGAGGGGGCACTGCGAGGCAACTCACCATGTAGTTCAGATCGATGAAGGGATCATTGATGGCCACCACTTGGACTTTGCCAGAGAGGACGGCAGCCCTGGTGACCAGGCGGCCAATACGGCCAAATCTGGGGAGAAACGGAAAGGCGGGTGAGGACGAGTGGTGAGGAGCGTGCCCAGCTGGGCATGGCTAAGCCTATTCACTGCTTTCCCGCGGAGCATCTGTCAGTCACCGCCTGAAGGAGCGGTGGCCAATAGCAGCGGCCAAAGGCCAAGGAGCCGTGGTTAAAGATTAAGAGCGACCCCCGGCCGGGGCACCCACACCACAAAGGTCAGGCGCTAAATTTACTGAAGGTCCCGGGGATCCGGTTACTCCTCGGTGGGGTGGGAGAAGGTCATATTCCCGGGGCGCCGCCGACACACGATCCACCAGGCGACCTTTCCTCGGGTACCCGCTGGCCGCGGCCCACCGACGGGGCGCGGGGGACCCTCCGATGGGGCACGCGGGCAGCGCCGGCGCTTCCGGGGTGACTCACCCCGACTCCGCGGGGAAGTGACTCAGCACCACCACGCGGGGCCGTTACTCCCGGCTCGGGCGTGGGGGGGTCTCGGCGCAGAGCCGCGGGGTGCGCGGGGCCCCACCGCCCTTCAGGCGACCTTGTCCTCCTCCTCCCGCCCCCCCCCACGGGCACGCACATCCCCGCGAGCCCGCCCCACCCGGCCCGGTCCCGCACTCACCCGTTGACTCCGACTTTCACCATCTCGCCTTTATAGTGTTCCTGCGGGGAAAGACCGGCAGTGAGACGTGCGGTGCCGCACGCAGACGGCCGGCCCGGTAGCGTCCACCCACCGCGCGCTGCGGAGCGCTGGGCACCGCCCCCCGACCCGCCATCCCATCCTTCATCCCCGTCGAGCTCTTTTCCCCCCGCAGTTCTCCCTCTCACCCCCACCCCCTCCATCTCGCGCCGCCCGCCCCCGCCTTTGTGCCCCGGGCACCACGCGGTCTTGCGCGGAGACCCCCCCTCTCCCCTCCCCCCGCCGCACTCCTCGTGGTCCTACAGCCCCAACCCCTACGGATGGGGTGGGGGGAGTGCAGGCAGACAGGCGGGTAGGTGGGGG